>JAOTRC010000008.1:29228944-29238971 GCA_027497675.1 Cyprinella lutrensis | reverse complement strand
CGGTAAAACTGAACTGTTTAACTCTGGGGGAGTGGTAAAATGAGCCTATTTCCAAAAAAAGTGGAGTATCCCTTTAAAAAAAAATTAGTTGTGAAATTACTCATTGAATTGTGATTCTTATTTTAATTAGTTTTAGAATTGACTAGCAGAATTATAGAAAATTATTTAATCAGTTCATCCACTGAATGGAAAGCATAATCCATTACCAATTCTAGGACATAAATTATCTTTCCGGCCAATAAAGAGTAAGAGAGTTTAAGAGTTTTCCAACTAAAGTAAATAAAGTACTAGCGGTCTAATGATTAAAGCAGTGATATCATCTTTGGATATCAACATTTGAAGTCACTCTAACAACTAAAGAATCATAACTAGGCCAATAAAACATAGGGACATATATATAAAACAAAGGAGAAATACTATAAACATTTGGGAAAGTTTGTGGGTAATTCAATAGCCTTATGTATTGGAAGTTTATAGACTTGGACCAAGTGGGTAGTGTCGTCTGGTCTCCTATGCTGTCTTTGAGGATTGCAGACACAGTCTCTTGCTGAGATGGTTCAGGGGAGCAGAGATGATAACGGTCTTTGAAGAGAACTGGTTTGAGGGCTGATGACAACAGGGGGGAGGGGGAAGGTTTTATGACGTCTAGAGCATTTTGATTAAGTCCATTCGTTACACATTGGTATGAATATAAGTGAATGGAGCGAATGAAGACTGGTGTAATTGGAGCTTGACACTTCAAAGCCGGTGCCATGTTGTTTTCTGCTGGCTGTGAGCCTGTGTAGGAGAATTAACACAAGATGCGTGCTGAGTGTCAGATGCAGCATTTCACGGAGATGGATCCAAAAGCCCGAGCTTATACCTCTAAGCTCACCTAACCCTATTCTTTTGCTGCCTTGCAAGCGCTAGTATTCCCTCCAAGATATTCAAAATCCAACATTCTGTTTTCTCTGCCTCATTTTCCCCTTGCTGTGTATTAGATGCCGACGGCGTGAGCTGCGGAGAGGACTCTTTTGACCCAGATGAAGGGTTTTCCTCTGGGGCTTCCAGCAGCAGCCAGCCCAGCAGCGTGAAACGTGACTGGGTCCTAACTGGCGTTCGACCTTCACGAGATCCGGGAGCCAGGCTGAGGGAGAGCGCGTCGGCCGACACCAGAGCCGCGCTCCGAAGCCTCCACCAACAGCACCAGTCCCCTCCCCCTGCCGTCAGCCTCCGAACCACCGAGAGCAGCCGCAGCCCGAGTCCCAGCACCACTCGACGCTTTCTGGACCCGCATTACATCTCTCCCTTTGCTGGTGCGCCACCCAAAACCAGTAGCACGTCTTCAAGCAAGTCTCTTGACTGTACTGGCCTCAACGGCTCGTCGGGACCCACAGATAGCCTGTCGCTGGGAAGCCTCAGCGCAGACAGGGCTCACTATCTGTCAGCCATCAGTTTGCAAGAGGAACGTCTTGGGCAAGCGGCGCGGAGCCAGGATCTCGTTTCCCCCGGGAGTCCGTTCTCCTCTGGAAGCCCACTGTCCAAACAGTCTCGATCGTCCAGTTTCAATATGCAGATTATTTCCCAGGTCTAGAGTGATTTTTGCTGGACTATGTGTGCATGAGTGAGAGACAGAGAGAAAGCGTGTGTGAGAGAGAGAAGCGGAAATGTTAACGTGCATGCGTACAAGCATGTTGTCTTATGGCGTGTGTGTGTGTGAATGTGATCGAATGAGGGTGCGCTCACACACTTTTATTTGATCACTACATTATGCACTTGGGTTCGGTGTGGAGGAAATATTTGTTTTGCACAAAGGATATATTCAAGTGTACATGATCCGAGACTGTTTTATATGTGCCATACAAACAAACAAACAAACAATAACAACACGGTGTTAGGAGCAAACTACTGTATCAGAGCAATGAACTTCAAAAACCGACAATCATGGTCAGTGCATCGAGAAAGGCCTGATAGTGCATGATCCAAAGAGTCTTATCCAGCCCACCTGTACTGTAGGTCGTCCTGAAGAAATCCTCTTCCATGTCACCGTTTTCGGTTTGTGCTGATTGAGCTTACTGTTGCCTGTGCTGTCCACCCATCATAGAAAATACATTGTGTGGACTGCCTCTATGAAATGTTAAAAAAAAACAGTATATGTTGTACTTTGGAACAGGTTTATATTTTAAATTGTGTATATTTGTGTAAATGATTATTGTACTATAGAAAGAGTATATGCTAACAGAATCTATATTGCTTGTACAGAGATAGAAAGCTATCTGCTGAATGGTGAATAAATGTGCTGTTCATGGGAGTGCAGTCTTGTTTTTTCACATATTTTATATTTATTTATATAATATTTATTAGGTTATCATAAACATAAAAAAACGTAAAATAAGAATACATTAAAAAACTTAAAAAACATAAAAACATAAACATAAAAAATATACAATAACGATGGGTCACTGCATTTGCCTCTCAAACATTTACAGCGGTCAAGGGCTTACAGAACGTGTTCTCTCACAGAACGCTAACTCACATACAGAAACAATTAACACATGTATACATTGGTGGCCAGCACCAATGAACACATAAAGGGGGATACACAGACATATAATGGCGATTACACACAATAAACGAATACGAATACACGCAAGCAAGCAAAATAGTCCTTGGAGTTCCCCCGGAGAAGAAACCGGAATGGTTGTGGCCCGATCATCGGAACCATATAAATACATCCAATGCTTCAACTCGAACTCCTTTTGACGGTGCACGAGCTCACGGAACTCAGACGTGTCAACAAACAAACAAAAAGAACGGTAAGAATAAACTTAAACTAAACGTTGAATAGTGTGCGCACTTAACTCCAAACGACAGTTTAAATAAAGTTTATTAAACCAAAATAATGTTGTTGTATATTCTTTCCTGTAAACAATTTCCATTAAATAAAAACTCAAACTCATAGATATGTATATAATGTGTTACGGCGGAGTTTCTATCGTCATCACCGGCGGCCATCTTGTCACAGACAAGCTATAGCTACATTTAGCTACATCTCTGACATTTTTAACAAACCAAACCGTTTGAAAATCGGTAGAAAATTGAGCAAGTTACGGTTATTTAAATAGTACATGTACCATTACCACAATGTTACGAGTGAGCGAGCTGCCTGTGACAAGATGGCCGCAAGGTGCAGACGACGACCTCCATTGGCCAGCAGCGCTGACGACACATCTAGCCTTTATAAATATATCTATGGTCTCTGGATTTTGTTTATTTTTATTCACCGAAAAGTGCTAAAATATTTATATACATGTGTGCTAACACTCGGACTAACTGGGTCTAATAATATACAATTTCCTTCTAATAAATTTATTTCTTTATTATTAAATATTTGATTTAATTCACTTTAGCGTCATATGGAGTTTTTCCTCATTTTGAAAGACGAACAGCTCATTTGAAACATGTTTTATCTTGTGCTTTAAATGTCAAATGTCTGATTTTACACGCATAATAACGTAAAGATCTTGTTGAGGGCGTTCTTTGAGCTCCCCGTGACCCGGAAGTGTTGGGTCTGCCGCAGTGTTTTGGCCGCTTCTCCTCGGGTGTTTGTTTACTGTGAGGTTCTGCGGTTCTGGACTGGATGTGATGAACGGGAGCGCGAACACGCCTCTGGATAAAGAGGAGCACGTGCTGAAGCTCGGAGACAGTTTCGAGAAGAGACCCAAATCATCCTTCCACACCATCAGATGTGAGTAACACAAGAACACTTCTAATCTCAAGATCATCCTTTAGCTTTAGCAGCGGAATAATAAACATCCAGCGCATGGATGTGATGTGACGTCATTGATAGCGGGAGAAAATAAGACTGGTTTAATTTTGGCGCGAAATTAACAGACAACTGAAGAAGATAACGTAACCTGGTGTCTTTTAATATTTTGGCCCTGATTCCCATTATATATATATATATATATTGCTAACACCTTGTTTAACAATAAAGTCGCATGAAAGTGTATTTCTTGCGAACAAGAACAGATGTAGGGCGGGGCTTGATTGTGTCCGTGGAGTTGATTGGCTGGTGGGATGGTTGTGGTTTGCTATTGGCTGATCTCATGTGAGTGACAGGTTAAAGCCCCGCCCTCGTCATCAGATAAGAGAAGAGATGCTGATTCAACATTATTAACACAATAATGACGATTTGTGTGGATTAATCTTTTAGAATAAACACTCCAATATTTTGCTAAGAACTGGTAAAAATGTAAAGGTGTAGCTTGGAATAAAAGCGTCTTCCAAATGCATAAATGCAGATGTAAAAAGCAAACGTTATGCGATTGAACTCGTTGAACTCCGAGATTTGAGAAGCAGTCGTCAGATTTACAGAAAAGCCTGTTTGAGTAAGTATGACATTTTAAGCTGCACGAGTGAAACTAATAAAGAACTGTTTAATGCTTTTCAATGCATTATACACAATAATATGCCATTTCTCTGCACACACAAAAAAACGTTTATCATCAATTATGATTTTGTAATAATATCGCAGCTAAAAGTAATAAATATGATGAATGTGTCCATAAATGTTCATAAAACACAGTTAATAACTTTTCATTTCAGTTTTCATGGATTGTAATTAGATTGTTTGAATTTTAACGATTACGATTTCCATTCCAATAAGGTAAAAACAAACAGACACTGTATTAAAATGTTGAATAACACTGCACTTTATAAATAAAATAAAAATATCGTTACAAAAGTGATGTGAAATTAAGAGCGAGTGAGTGTTCTCAGTCTTCTGTTGTGTGATTAGTGTTATCCGGCAGTATTAGTATTAGTATTAGTACTGTCCCTTTAAGAGCCACACGGGTCCAGTATACTGATAGTGTACAGGACAGAACACTTTGTTTTAAAATCATATTGACTTGATTCCAGAATTGGAATAAATTATCGATTCCCAGCGTTATTGTCCCTCGTTCTGTTTCGAGCCCGTTCGCTCTGTCCTCCTCAGATGACTTCAAGCCGGCGTCGATCGACACGTCGTGTGAAGGAGAGCTGCAGGTGGGCAAGGGCGAGGAGGTGACCATCACACTCCCACACATCCCGGTAAGAGTGTGTCTGTGTCCTGTCTGTGTGTGTGTGTGTGTGTGTGTGTGCTCACTCTCTCTCGTCCGCAGGGGTCCACGCCGCCCATGACCGTCTTCAAGGGCAACAAGAGGCCGTATCAGAAGGACTGCGTGCTCATCATCAACCACGACACGGGCGAGTTCATGCTGGAGAAGCTCAGCAGCAGCATACAGGTCAAGAAGACCAGGTGGGGCGTATTAAAGTGAAACACAACACATGCGGCACTCTCTCGGAATGACTGAAGCAGGTTTATTAGGCTGCTGTCACTTTAAGAGACAAAATACTGATACACACACGCTCCATCTCAGTGTTTACATTCACTATAACAGACTATTCTGGTTAAAGGGGTCGCCCATTTCCACAGGTTGATTTGATTCTGTAGGGTGTTGATGTCAAGTTTGTAACATACTTTGGATAGGATTCCTCAATGGTTGTGTAAAACAACCTCCTCAAAAACAGCTCTGTTCATGTGTAAATGATGATTGTGTGTGTGGGTCAGGGCTGAGGGCAGTAGATGAGGTGCTGATGATGTTTGTGTGTGTGTGTGTGTGTGTGGGTCAGGGCTTAGGGCAGCAGATGAGGTGCTGATGATGATTGTGTGTGTGTGTGGGTCAGGGCCGAGGGCAGCAGTAAGGTCCAGGCTCGTCTGGATCAGCAGTTGGTGAGAGCGACTCCGCTGACGGCTCAGTTTCGTACCCCGCTCCGGCCAGCAGGGGGCGCTAGGAGCTCACCAGGCAAAGACAACCCTTCACCAGAGCCACAGCTGGACGACATCAAGCGAGGTCAGACACACACACACACACACACACACACACACACTCTGTGTTGGTCGCTTCAGTCGATAAACCTGAATCTATGGCGAAACATGCGTCTTTTATATGCAGATGCCCTGCCCATTTTGGCGGGCTCTCAGCTCGGCGGGCTGTGCACCGATTGGTTTGCAGTTACGCCACTCTGCCATAGGTTCGTATAGTTACCACTGACCAGCCAATAGCGTGAGAGTATTCTCTGCACTGTCACTGTGTCTATTACGCAATACTTATTCCCTTATCTCAGGGAACCATGGTTACGTTATTAATTGAGTCGTTTCTTCCGGGAACGAACACAGTCACAGTATTCCTCATTATAATAATTCATGCGCAGAATAAAGGGGCGTGGCCTGGTTGAGTTAGTTAGTTGTGTGTTAAACTGGTGTTTATGGAAAGGGGCGGGGCATTTCCCAAACACACTCGAAGTGCTCGACCAATCACAACACACTGCTCCAGCTGACCAATCAGAGCACAGTGTGCTTTCAGGAGGAGGGGCTTCATAGAGACAGGAAGTAAACAGAGCGTTACTGACAGACTGGGAAGAGCGGAGCCGCAACAATGGAGAATATGAGGAGAATAATCATGAAACCTGACTGACTTTGTAAAGAACTCTTTAAAATAAGAAAATCAACCTTTTATACATATTCATGTACAAGTAAATGCAGTAAAACCAGAGCACATGGTGTCCTTTAAACATATTAAATTAAATTACAAGACCAAATAATACTTTATATCCTGGCTTTTAATGAAACGCTCTATAAAAATCTGAATTCATATGGGTTGCTCTCACTGCAGCAATACAACTGGATCAGGCTTTTATTGGCCTGACGGCAGGACAGAGTAAACCGAGCGGGATGAATATGTCTAGACTTGTTTAATGTGTAAACACTTTTACAGTCGGCCTGAGGAAGAGCCGACGTGCCGTCGTTCACACCGGCGTGTTCAATTCCTGCTTATAACTGGACTGAGCAACATTATTCAGAAGGGGAAATAAGCTTTTGATTTCCAAACGTTCCTCTGGAGTTTTGGGAGCTAATTTATGTTTCTTTTGTGTGCATTATTATTCTGTGTGTAGCAGCTGTGTGTGTGTGTGTGGGTGTGTGTGTGGAGTTACACATTCCACAACAGGTCAAACTTTGGTTGTCTAAAGTGTAGTTACTCAAACACTTGTGCTTTATGTATTTCATAAACACGTCGCTGTGATTCATCCATGTGTGTGTGTGTGTGTGTTTTATGACTGTTTGGAGATTGGAAATATTTTAGGCATTATTGTCTGTTTTGTGGATGTGGCCGCAGTGTTTGCGCTCAGCTCCTGTGTCGTAATGTTGGTGTGTGTGTTGCTGTGTATTTCACTGATAGTCCTGGAAACATCCCTGCCTTCACACACACAGAAGTGTCTGGTTAATGTGATGTTTTCTGCACATGTCAAGCACAGTGGCATTATTTAACTAGTGTTTATATATATATATATATATTTATTTTTATTTATTTTTATTTATTCATATTTTAATTTGAGTGCTTTTTAATTTCGTTTTTGTTTTATATATTTCTATGAAGTTTTATTTTCTTTGTTTTATTTTAGCACTTCAACTTATTTCAGATAGTTGTCATTTTTTGCGTTTTTTTAAGTTTTCATCTAATGTTTCATTTTATTTCAGCTTGATTTTAGTTAATGAAAGTAATAAAAAACAGTTTTAGTTATCAAGTTGTATGCTATTTCAACGTCATTACGCTATTTCTACATCATTACGTTATTTCTACGTCATTAAACTATTTCCACATCATTACGCTATTTCTACGTCATTACACTATTTCAATGTCATTATGCTATTCGCTATTTCTACATCATTACGATATTTCAACATCATTACGTTATTTCAACGTCATAACAATATTTCAACATCATTACGACATTTTAACATTGCGCTATTATACACTACAGTATCGAAAAGTCTATATTTTTGACAACACTACATTGCACTTAGTTTATTATTTCAGATGTCTTATTAAATGTAAAATGTATATATTAGTCAATTAGTGTATATGTAAAATTCAACCCACTAAAGAGACTATAGGAGTGATAGCGTTACACCGTTACACACTGCTGTCATACACACACATTTGGGTGATTGGCGGGTGTTAACGTCAAGCCCTGATCCTGAATATTTAACATCAATTTAATAACCGTTTAAAACTCATAAGGTATTGACTTGTTACTTTTACCTTTTGTTCGACTAATACTATGCATGATCTTAATGCATGTGTGTATTTCTCGTGAAGCGCTGAGGAATAAGTGGCACCTGGTGGTGGAGCGTCTGACGGTGTTGTTCCTGAAGTTCCTGGAGTACGTGCAGAAGCTTCAGCTCTTCATCTGGTGGCTCCTGGAGCTCCACATCATCAAGATCGTCTCCTCCTACATCATCTGGGTCTCGGTCAAAGAGGTGAACGCCGCAGAGCAATGCAAAAAGAGCTCTGATAGGGAATAAAGAGCTCCCAAAAATAAAGATTGGCCCATGCCTTTCAGCATCATTACTCCAGTCTTCAGTGTCACATGATCCTTCAGAAATCACTCTGATTTGATGTTCAAGAAGCATTTATGATTATTATCAGTGTTGAAATTTTTGTGGTCACTTATGCTTTTTATTTTTCAGGACTGTTTGATGAGTAGAAAGTTTATATTTGAGAAGAAAGCTTTTATTTGAAATGAAAATCTTTTGATCTCACGTTTTATCAAAACAGAAATGACAAAATGTACATGCATATATTTCATTCATGCATGTTTGCCAAATTTGCTAAGATCTGTCGGTCAGTGTCGATTGTATAGTGTGTAAAGGGTTGATGATCAGCAGAAACGTGTCGTTGTCAGGTGTCGCTGTTTAACTACGTGTTCCTGGTGAGCTGGGCCTTCGCTCTGCCGTTCTCCCAGTTCAGATCGCTGGCGTCGAGTGTGTGCACCGTCTGGACCTGCGTCATCATCGTCTGCAAGATGCTTTACCAGCTGACCTCCATTAACCCTTCCACATACTCAAAGTCCTGCAGTATGGTGAGACTCCTGCACCCCTCAGTGCATGCGTGAGGTGCTCATGCTCATGCTCATGCTCATTGGCTGCGTTTACATGCAACCAAATCATCCGTTAGGAATGGGATTAATCCGATGGACAGAACATGTAAACACTGGATTGGATTGAAAACTGAAACTGAAAGGACTGTGCATGTGCAATAATGTAGAAATGGCGTAGTGATTTAGAAATAGCGCAATGATATAGAAATAGCGTAATGACGTTTAAAAATAGTGTACGTAGACATAGCACAATGATGTAGAAATAGCATAATGACGTTTAAAAATAGTGTACGTAGACATAGCACAATGATGTAGAAATAGCGTTATGACGTTTAAATAGCGCAATGACGTAGAAATACAACAATGATATAGAAATAGTGCTATGACGTTGAACACTGTATTGGATTGAAAACTGAAACTGAAAGGACTGTGTACGTGCAATGATGTAAAAATGGCGTAATGACGTAGAAATAGCGTAGTGATGTAGAAATAGCATAATGATGTTGAAATGGCGTCTCTTCTGAAATAGCGCAAAGATGTAGAACTAGCGTAATGACGTAGAACTAGCGTAATGATGTAGAACTAGTGGAATGACGTAGAAATAGCATATTGACGTGGAAATAGCGTAATGATGCTTAAAAAATATTGTAATGACGTAGATATAGCGCAATGATGTAGAAATAGCATTATGACGTTGAAATATCATAATGACGTAGAAATAGTGTAATGACAGAAATAGCGCAATGATGTATAAAAAGTGTAATGACGTAGAAATAGTGTAATTATGTAGAAATAGCGTAATGATGTTTAAAAATATTGTAATGACGTAGAAATAACGTAATGACATTGAAATATCTTAATAACAGAAATAGCGTAATGACTTAGAAATAGCGTTATGACGTTGAAATAGTGTAATTATGTAGAAATAGCGTAATGACGTTAAAATATCTTAATGACGTAGAAATAGTGTAATGACATTGAAATATCTTAATAACAGAAATAGCGTAATGACTTAGAAATAGCATTATGACGTTGAAATAGCGTAATTATGTAGAAATAGCGT
>JAOTRC010000008.1:29158549-29171300 GCA_027497675.1 Cyprinella lutrensis | reverse complement strand
GTAAACACAAACTTTTATTTTGGATGCGATTAATCGCGATTAATCGTTTGACAGCCCTAACCTAAAGTATACTGGCAGTGGCAATAGTTCCACTTTAGTATGTATATCTTTAGTAGCACTATATCTGGATAACTAATGTCCATTAAGTACACAATTAGGTGTTTCAATATAGCAGACTTTAAGTATACCAATTTAGTATGCTAAAAGTAGAATCTCAGGGTATTTATATATGTTAATATATTTGTGGTATACTTAGCATAACATAAATGTATTTCAAATAAAAAACTCAAGTCAAGTTTTTTTATGTTGTGTTTGCTTTGGTTAGCTCTATTGGTTAGTTTTAGTGTAGGGTGTGTGAGCATTAATCTTTTTTTACCTCTTTTTTTAGATTGCGCATCTCTTCCAGTCAGGACGTCCAGTTCACAGCTTGTTTCATGAGTTAGTTACATTACCAAACTAGCTTGACTGCTGTGAAAAACCTTTCTGTATGATTTAGGTTCATAGTTCTGTGGTGACCGTGTGGATGAGAGTGTTTACTAGGCCCATCAGCAGCATCACTTCTGTTCATCACTCGCTGAAATGTGTGTGAAAGTGAGTGTGTGCCACATAATGGTGAAGTGTTTGAGCGGCTCGTTCACAGGAAACGCTTTCCAGGTGCGCTGAGTTTGAATGGCTTTTAAAGTGCTCCAACTTCGCTTTTTCACATTTCAAACATTTTTGTGGACAGAAAATTATAGCGTTTCACTAACTTTGCAAGGACAAACGTTTTTAAAGCTGTTGTTGTCCACCAGGCTGGAGCTTCTCTGACTCCTCAAAGCTGGCTGAGTTACTGCACTGTGAACTGATGAAATCAGGACGACTACAGACTTCATTCAGTCTTGTTTTGGTCTTGTGGTCTGTTGTCTCTGTAGGTTGTCTGATATTATCATGCCTCTAGTCTTCCTCAACTCTCTTCAATAGACCAGTTTAGAAACACGTATTGTGTTGGGCAGCATCTCTCTGTCCATCTCAGTGTAATCTCTGCGCCGTCACACAAAACAACAATGGAAACTGTCTAGGATCGCTTGCTGGTACAGATGCTTATCTCTCTGTGTGTGTGTGTGTGTGTGTGTGTGTGTGTGTGTGTGTTATCAACCACCCAGTTTTCCCCCATACAGGAGACCAGTTTCAGCGTAAATGTTTTGATTTCTTCATTCTGTGCCCTGCACAAACACTGATGTTTCTTGATCCTCATATTCGAGTGATTTGTGAAGGAACATGTGACACTGAAGACTGAGTAAATTACACTTTACTGTATATTCACATCGAGAACAGCAGATTTACACTGGAATAATATTTCACAATATTACTGTAATTTAGATCAAATAGAGCAGAAGAGACTCTTTTGAACGGCTGTGTATATTTATATTTCTGTGACACACACACTCATGCAGCAGATGGAAAATATTAAACATTATAAGAGTTCTGGAAGAGTTTTTGTGGCCAGAGTTTGAAATCCAAATCAAATTTGACCTAATACATGTCAGATGTTGGTGTGTGTGATGTGCAGAACAATCCTGAAGCATATTTCTACTGCCATACATGATTTTGCTTGGCGATGTTATTTTAATGACAGTACATCTGTCATCTGACCATTTGTCATGAGAAATATGCTGTCTCTGTGCAAACATCTCAATGGTCCTGAACGGAAGACTTTGGGATATTTTAGGGTTCAATGAAAGTTTAATCAACTATATGTATGGTATAATTATGATTGGTTTGTTAATGATGTGAATAATGATTATATAAAGAAAAATGCAATCAGACATTCTTGAGTTTTTGAGATTTTCCAGTGGAAACATAATACGTTCTTCACCAAAAGTGTCTTGTCCATTCGAACAGAGATTTAGAGCCAACTTCCAAAAAAAAAAAAATCTGTATATATATGTATATAAATATTTATCTTAGACATTAAGTTGTGTGATTGTGTGTTTTGTGTCAGAAGTGAAACATGGATCACGTGGATGAATATGAATATGCAAATGATATGCAGATGAGGATATAGTAAACGAGGCGTTGTCAGCTCATAAATGTTATTTCGAGGTGGAGACGCATGTGAACACAATCTTCCTCTGCCTGGGTTTATAAAGCGGATTCTGCGCACGCTTTTATAAGTCTGAATAGTTTTTGGCGTACAGTTTTATAAATGAGAGCCCTGGTGAAGAGGCTCAATGACCTCCATGATGAAACACTTCAAGAGTTGCTTGTTATTTTCTGAAGAAAGTCTGATGAAGTTTCAGCTGAAGGTGTGAACAGGAGCACTCACCACACACACACACACACACACACACTCACACACACTCCAGGAACTATAAAAAGCTCTGTTTATTCTGACTGCACGGATATTTCGGTCTCTCCGCTCCTGGCCTCGTCCTTCGGGGAATGAAGTATTTTCTTGCCCATCTTTGGCATTGGCTGGAGTTTGTTTTGGGCTTGAAATGTTATATTTCAGAATGGTTTGGGTATTTTTAGAGTGTATAATTTGTGCAGAATGTGCCCGTTGGTAAGAGCCGACCGCAGCGATGGGTCTCGCGCTCCGCCAGCTGCTTCATGTCTGCTCTTTTCCACAAGCACAGTTTAGTTCTTCAAGATAGTGGTTTCTAATCTAGCTCATCTTAAGTGATACTTAACCTTGTACATAATGGAAACCCACTTCCTATTTCTCATTTTTTCTGTTTTCTGCTTTAAATAAAGTACTTAATTACAGTATTTAAAGTTGGCATGAAATGTAAATTGTGCTCATCTCTTCCCTGTTGTGTCGTATATCGAGTGAAACGCCTCTGGAACAGGAGCACGTGTGGGCGGGGCTTGATTGTGTCTGTGTGGAGCTGATTGGCTGGTTGTGGTTTGCTATTGGCTGATCTCATTTGAGTGACAGGTTATAGCCCCGCCCTCGTCATCAGAGGAGAGAAGAGATGCTGCAAGAGTTATTCTGAGTCTCTAGATTATTAGCACAATGATGTTCTGCACCAATAAATAATTTACAATAAACACTGCAATATTCCTTAAAATAAGAATCAGCCTTTTTGATTTCATGGTGAGTTAGGCATTTCCTGAGATTATCTCATCTTTCCTCCATACTTTTTTTATTTTATTTTTAAATTTTTATATTCTTTTCTTTACTGAACAAGGACGAATCTGCTCTCCTCTTTTCTCCAGGGTGTTTCAGCGATTCCTCGTGCTGTAGTTTCTCTCGGAGGATCTGAAATGTGTGTTTGTTTTTCTCAGCTGGCATCAATCAGCTCTTGTTCTCTCGCTCACAAACGCTCCTTCACCGAAGATGTATTTGGATTGGCTGTTCAGAGCTTTTTATCACTACAGCCTGATCTTTAATAGTAGATGCCTCTCTCAAACACTGCTTCATTGTGTTTGTGCCGAGTGTGTTCGGCCACAATACGATTGACTCTACAGGTGAGGTCTGTGTGTTGGGCTGAACACAAGATTGTGTGTGTGAGAGAGAGAGTGTCCAAGTGCTCTTCGGGACACATCGGTTTCCAGAAAATGGTTATTTCGCAAATCAAGAACCATTTTCATCCAAACCCTGGCAGAGAGCTGCTTCAGGTGGTCGAGAACAGATCTCAAACGATACCCGAAACCACTTGATGGCTGCTCTGTCAAGTCTTCGTCGTCAGTTAGGAACCTGTGTGTGTCTGTTTGTGTGTGTTTGCTCTCTTTGATGCCAATCTTTCATTTGAAAAAAATGTTTCTTGTATCTGTAAAACCGAATTTTTCCCATCTTGAAAATATTTCTAAATTACGTCATATTCTCTCAATGACAAATGCGGAACAATTAGTCCATGCGTTCATGACATCAAGGCTAGGCAAATGAGCGGCCGGAGTGTGTTAAGGGTTTTCTCTTAGAACGGTGTCGTGTTAGCGGGCCCTAACAATCTTTGCAGCGGAAGTGAATTAATAAAAACTAACTTTAGCTGGACAATAACTTTATTAGAGCTGCTGTAAAGCCAAACAATCTCTGTTACTTTAATTTCCTATTGTCACTGTAAATCTGCCTTGAAACAATTTATATTGTTAAAAGCACTTAATAAATGAAGGTAACTTGACTAAATTATATAGACGACTGGCTTATTTTGGCTCAGTCGCAGGAGTTGGCAGTTCGGCGTTGAGATGTCGTCCTTGGCCACATCCAGAGCTTGGGGTTGAAACTCAACCCAAAGAAGAGTGTGTACCTGACCAGAGAACTTTGTTTCTGGGGGTGGTGTGGAACTCGATCACGATGTGGGCACGAATGTCTCCTGCACGTATCGTGTCCATCTTGGCCACGGTGACCAGGATATAGCTAGGCCAAGCCATCACTGTGAAACATTTTCAGAGAGTGCTAGGGCTCAAGGCATCTGCATCCAATGGGATTCCATCCAGCCTGATGCACATGAGAGCCTTACAGAGGGGGTTTTCCCCAATGGAGAACCCGTTCCGTATGGTCAGGGTTACACGTCCCAAGGTCCTGTGCTGGGAGCGTCATGTCAATTGAAAGTCGTTTCGAGAGGTCTGTGGCAGGACCATCATTCTGGAAATGCTAGCGGTCTTCCAAGCTCTGAGGAGTCTCCTGCCAGACCTCAAGGATCACCACGTTCTTGTGGGTACAGACAATATGTTGGTGGTGTCCTATCTAAATCTTCAGGGGGGTCTGAGATCACGCCCCTCTATGCAGACTGGCGCATCAGATCCTCCTGTGGTCCCAGGGGAGACTATTGTCTCTCAGAGCAACATACATCCCAGGGGACCAGAATCAGGGAACAGAGGTCCTGTTGAGGCAAGGGCTGAGACCCAGGGAATGGAGACTTCACCCCGATGTAGTGGAGTCGATATGCGAGAGGTTCAGCCTCTCTGTCCACTGGTTTTCTCTCATGTGTCCTGCCCCGCTAGTGTTGGATGCCATGGTGCAGGCGTGACCAAGGCTACGTCTGTACGTATTTCCCCTGATCGCTCTGCTCCCGGGAGTTCTGGAGAGAGCCCCGTCACAATGGGGTCAGTCTACTCCTGGTTGCCCAGTTGTGGCTGACCCGAGTATGGTTCTCAGACTCCTGGATGGCCCTCCATGGGAGATCCCCATCAGGAGGGACCTGCTTTCACAGGCAATAGGCTCAATATTCCACCCTCGGTCAGAGCTGTGGAAACTGTGGGCCTGGCCCCTGAGTGGGCACAGTGGGCACATGAGTAGTCAAAACCATACCTATAGATGTTATAGTCTTCCTTCAACACCAGGTGCATGAGTGCTCTTGTCCTAAGTGTGCCTGTTTTAAGCCTCACAGGCTGAAAGACAGCCGGAGTTTATTGTGGCATAGTGAGAATTCGTTAACTAAAGTGTCATTATGACTCAGTGTCTCGTTCTCTTCACATGGAACAAGAGTTACAATCGTAACCAGAGATGTTTACTTTTTTCCTCTTTCTCTTCTGTTTATATTCACTCATTTTAGCTCTTTCAGTAGCCCCATTTTCATTATCATCACTACTAAATAGTGCTAAGTACTATTAAACTACTAATGATAGTCTAATGGAAGAGATTGATAAGAATTGTTTGTGTGTTTCAGGTTCTAGCACTAGCAGAAGCCGCAGAAGACACCCGGGAGCGTTTAAACCAGGCGTTTGTGCGTTTGAGGAGCGCGACTCACCTGCTCATCCTGTTGCTGTCTCTGTGGCAGAAACTGAACTCAGAGCAGAGCGACATCCTGGAGGCCACACTACTGCCCCTGCTGACCGACACACCACAACTGGTGAGAGAACACACACACACACACTAGAGGTCTGCTCAGGCTTTAAACTTAAGCCCGAAACCAGCCCGCACCCGAAATCATTTAACCCGACCCGAGGTATTATGGTAATATTTTAAGCCCAAACCTGAGGTCCTTTTCTTTCAGTAAATCCTTTTTTTTTTGCTGTATTTTATGATTATGCAACAATAGTTAAACAAACATACGAACACAGTTTCACCAAGGTACCATGGCTCCTCATCAATCAGCACACAAGAAAAAAAAAGACTTAACGAAACCTTGCTGTGGTTGAACAGGTGTAGCCTAATAGTCACCAATTCCTCTGGAATTCAAACATTTAACTTCAAAACAAATGAACGGCAGGGAGCTCTCTCGGTTGCAGCATCCCATTGTACTTTACCTGGCTGGCCCTTCTTGGTCAGGTCTATAAGGGGGCAAGCCAGAGAAGATAATCTTGGAATAAAACATATTTAATACCCGGCCAACCTCAGGAAGGCACGTACCTGTTTCTTTGTAGAGGGCCGGGGATTGTTCCTGATGGCCTTTAGTTTTCCCTCTTCCGGTTCAATAATTCCCCTTCCAATTCGATAACCCAGGTATCGTGCATGCAAAAGCCCCAGATTATATTATTGAGGGTAAACCGTTGGTCCAGCCCAACGCTCCAACGTTCCTAAATGTTCCTCCCAGCTCTCAGACTGGTAGGCGGCTGCATGGGCCTGGTGTCATCGAAGCACTCGGTCCATCAGCCTTTGGAAGGTCACTGGTGCCCCATGCAGGCCGAAAGCGAAGACCCAGGAATGCCAGTGCCCTGGCGGAGTATTGAAGGCAGTCTTCTCTTTTGCCAAAGTGGAGAGGGTTACTTGCCAGTAACCTTTTGTCAAGTCCAGCGTGAAGATATACGGGGGCCTACCAAGGCGTTCAATGAGTTCATCTACCAGGGTCATGGGGTAGCTGTCAAACTCCGACACTTCATTAAGCTTACGAAAGACATTGCAGAAGCAGAGGGTGTCGTCAGGCTGGGGGACTAGCACAGCCCGGTTGGACCACGGGCTGGAGGAAGGCTAAGTGGATCATTATTTCCACTTCCTCAGTGGCTTGCCGCCGATATTGGAATTTGGTAGGGCCGCTGCCGAACTGTGACACCATATGGGGGATGTCATTTGACAGGATGGAAGTGCGTACTAGACAGTTGGAGAACACATTACGGAAGCTTCGGATAAGGCCTTCCAGTTCTTTCTTTTGGTGTGGGCTATGGATTCAGGTCTACCACAGGATCAACTTTGTTTGCCGTCAAGGCCACCGCAAGCTCTTCTGGGCCCCAGGTTGACGTGGTAGATCTGCTCACCCCTTCATCTCCCAGGCTGATGCAGCCTATAATTTACAGGTCCGACTCTCTCAACTCTTTGGTAGTACGAGCAGTTCCTTTTGCTCCCCCGCCTTTCTGCTACACAGTTTAAGTAATTCTTTACAATGAGCTGTGGAGAGGGGTGTGGGGGTGGGTGTCATTGACTACCCTGACTTGTGACCAGCAGTGTTTCAAGCAATCATGATCTGCTGGAAAAGATCAGAGAAACTTCAAGACTCACCAGCTCCCTCACTTTCTGATGCAAGGTAAGCCCGGCGAGTTCTCGATTTCCGGAGTCAGCCAGCCCCCCCTCCACACACCTGTCGCACAGGGTTTTTCATGACATCGTAGAAGTTGCTACAAGTAGCGTAGCAGTCTATCCAAAGTGACCTTCTCTACGATCTCAGTCACAGTGACATAATCTTTCTACGACCATAGCTTAATTAGTGGGGTAAGTTTGGTCGCTTACATGCGGATGGGTACCTATGCATCATACACCCAATCATTAACCTTCTGAGCAGCACAGACAGGGGAGAGTCCTATATCTTTCTTCAGAAAATCATCATCCAGGTAGGCTGGTGGGAGGGAGAAATAAACTTGTTGGGGCTCCCCGGTTGAAGGAGTGTTAACTTCTGGATTCCTTCCGACTTTCCCCTGCCCCCTTTCCTTGCGACCACCTCAAATGTGTGTAAATATGCTTCCGGGTCACCCTGCTCATCCAGGTGTAGTCTGAACGAAGATGCACCAGTTCCTCGGCCACCTGATTTTGTCCCACTACAAGCCGTTCTGATAACTGTTCTTGATGTATGGACACTTTGGCGAGATGACGGATGACATCCTCCACACTGGGGAGAGGCTGCCTCGCCCGAATCCTCATGTCTGGGGTCTCCTGCCATTCTCCACCAATGTAGCGCTCAACTAATAAGGAGAACAGACATGCAGTGCAGCGTCACCCTGGAAGGCATCTTTATTTGTTCAAATTTAGCTCCTATTTGTGAAAACTTATCTCCAATCAAACCCAGTCTTTGTGTTTAATGCATTTGGAGTGTTCCGTGGTGAGAAGTACAGTTCCTCCATGCCCTGCGAAAAGAGGGTAAATTAGCCAATTAGCTGTGTGATCTGCACTCACTTGGGCATTGGGATGTATTTATATAACCTATATATAAGCTATATAGTTTGTATTAGTTACAAACCCTAATCTACCTGAATCAGAGGCTATTCATTAAACATTTTTAATGTTTAATGAGTTTTTCAGGACCCGTCAGACTCAGGCCTCTACCACACACTCTTGTTATCCTCCAAATCTTTTGGATTCTTCCATTAGCTCTCTATCTGAAATGCTGGTTGATTGCTGGAAATCTTCCCATCCACCACAGCTCTCAAACTGAACTCATGTTCAAACTATAAATCCTACCGCTCAATGAAACGGAGCCATGTATGAGAGCCATACAAGTTTGGTAGAACATGAGGGTAAAACAAAGACATAATTATCTTAATTAATCAAATCCCTGGAGTCTGATTGTTGATTTTATCCCAGTGTGATGATCCTCAACCTCTTTATAAAACTGCCTGAGTTGAAGAGAAAGAGAGCTGAATAAAGAATCAGGAATTTTGTTGTAAAATAAATGGGATAGTTTTACAGAGAACACACACACTCCTGTCTCCCTGCTGGAACCCTGACACCTCCTTACAGCTTACACACTCTCACACTTTCACCTACACACACACACACACACACTCCCGTCTTCAGCTGGAGCCCCGACCCCTTCCTCACAGCTTGTTTCTGTAGAGATTGAAGTGTCCGTCTCAGCCAGTCTAATTCCTGCGGTGCTTTATCAGTTCCAGCGGCTCCAGTGATGATGATCTTCTGATACAGGAGAAACTGACTCCAGTGTCGTTGTGTTCTTTCGGTTCTCACATGTGCAGGCTTGTCTTGTCACTCTTTGCTTTAGGAAAACTTTTGTTTCAAATCTTTTGCTCATTACACTCACTATGCACTATGTACTCTGCTGTCTAGTGTATGAACTTTATAAGGTTTTGTCATTTATAGTAGACCATCTTCTTCCTCTTCATAAGGAAAGCTGTGACATTTGAGTGCATGAAGAGCTTCCAATCATGAGGCTTTGTCAGAAGAAATGTGCTATTACTGTTTGTGTTTGTTTAATCTGATGGGCAGAAAATGTAATGAAATTAAATATTGAATATAGCTGCAAGCAGCCATTACCGGGGCCAAGTGCAAGAAGCAGCAATAGATGCTATCATGGGTGGGAGTGGCAGATCAACTGCAGGATTTTAAGAGAATTTTGGGAAAATGGCTAAAAAATTATATATTAAGTAACTTTTAAGATGATTTAATAGATTATCACTTTCAACCAATAGATGGCGCAGTTATGAAATCGATGTGATGTGTCCAGTGTGGTGACAATGACACATACAAAGTTTGGTGCCCAGCAGTGTTGCGGCAACGGACTGTCTTAGTTCATTCAATGAACACGATCAAAAACGCTGAGTCGTTAAAAGATTGATGTAATGTTCATTATTTTAACTTTTGAAGGGTTCGAAACTTTCCGGCCCAGAAAAGTTATTAAAGACATCGATAAAATAGTCCGAGTGACTACAGTGGCTCAACCTTAAGTTTATCAAGTGACAAGAATACCATTTGTGCGCAAAAAACAAACAAAAATGAAGATCTCTACTCTTCCATGTCATTCTCCTATGCTGTTGTAGTGTAACAGAGCAGTGCTTCTGGCTCACTATTGGCCGACGCTGGTCATGTGTGTGATGCTGGCCAACAGTTGCAAACGTATTTCAAACAACAAAGATCTAACAAACAATGATAAATACTTTTTTTTAATGAAAATTACAACATTTCTTAATGCATTATTAAAATGAAAAGTTTCATCTGTTCATTTTATTTAATGGATTTGAGCAGTGTTTTTTTACCTTAACAAATATTAATAAATACTGTAAAAAAGTATTGCTCAATGGTAATGTTTGTTAGTTAACATGAACTAATGGAACCTTATTGTAAAGTGTTACCTAATAACCACATAACCCATCCCATAACACCTTAGCAACCACATAACCCATCCCATAACACCTTAGCAACCACATAACCATCCCATAACACCTTAGCAACCACATAACCATCCCATAACACCTTAGCAACCAAATAACCCATCCCATAACACCTTAGCAACCACATAACCTATCCCATAACACCTTAGCAACATCACAGTGGTATGTTTGCACTCTTGAGGAAATGTAATAATGTACTGATCCTCAGTCATGTGTTGCCTAGGACTGTGAACAACACTGAGATCTCTGAAGCCTCTATAGAGAGAGTGTGATTCAGTGTGCCAAACACACACACACACACACACAGTCATGTCATGTCTCTTTTATTACTCCGGCTGGTGTAATCCGCTAATTTCCTCCCCTGGAGACTGGAATCTGATTTCTGAGTGTCTTCCTCTGTCTCCTGCGGTGAGTGGAGGGCTGGTCCCTGTCATCAGCGTAACGAGGCTCATTACCTGCCATTACATCTCATCAGGAGCCTGTCTCTGTCAACACTGACCATCTCTGAGCCTTTATCTGCCCGACGACACACGGGTGGAGGAGCTGCAGGCCAGACTTACAGACGCTCACACACACACCCCAACCCGACCCCTAAACCTAACCATCTCACACAACGGTTTTTACTCATTCTGTATGAATTCTAAGCTTGTTTCCTCAGTTCAGGCCACAGTGACACGAGTCCCCATGAGTGTGTGTGTGTGTGTTCAGGTTTAAGACAAACATGTACACACACATCTTTGTTCACAGGGAGTAAGTTTCCGTTCATGAGGCGTGTGGCAAACCCTACTTCACAGCCCATGCGAAAAACATGTACTCACTTAGAATTCCACTTACAAGTTTATGGCTTGTTTGCATGTAGATGAGTTTTAGATGTGGCGAGAGCAGTGCTGGAGTGTGTGTGTGTGTGTGTGTGTGTGTGTGGCTCAGGGAATAAAACACCAGACCAAGGCAGACAAAAGATGAGGAACTATTACAAATAAATAACAGTATGCTAAGGTGCTGTTTTGTTCCTTTGTGATCTAGAAGTTAGTTCGTGAGGCAAAAATATAAGTGTTAAAATCATAAACACTTCAGGATGTAATCCTCATTTTTAACCCCATTTTCTCCTGCAGTTTCTTTTGTACGAAATTGCATTTTTTGAGGAAAATATTCCCGAATTTTGTTTTCTCCAGCATTGCCTTTTCAACCGATGACTGATTTTATTGAATCTGATGAATTATCTTTTATGAGTTGTGCTGTTTGTCAGGCTCAGTGTGTGTGTGTGTGTGTTCCTCAGGGCTGGGAGGAGAGTGTGGACGCCGCCGTGTCTCACCTCTTGAAGACGTGTCTGTCCCGCAGTGCTAAAGACCAGGCCCTGAGTCTGAGCACCGGCCCGCTCACGCTGCCGAAGGACACGGCCCGGCTCAAGAAGCACATCACGCTGCTGTGTGACCGGCTGGGCAAGGGTGGCCGTCTCTCGCTCTCCTCAGAGGCCAACGCTCCTGCAGCGCTCATGATGCCAGGTCAGACACACACACATGACTCTAGATGGGCTTATAGCTCTATATGGGGCGGATGAGCTGATCCACTGGGTGCTAAATCCAGTTCACTTCAGTATGCATTCAAATACACATGTAGACATTATAAAATAATGTTTTGGCAAAGTTATCGCATTTTTAGTTTAAATTTTGAGCATTTTTAGGTTCATCTATGTGTACTGAAGCATTCCACTCATTCCTAAGGGGTCAGATTGACCTGTGAGGGAAGGCTAAATTACTTTTTTTAAATTTAATCCACAAAACTTTTTTTGTTTTTTTTAATTCATGGTTCAAGTGCGACAAAAAAGTCCTCGGGTCCTGGAAACCCCTCTGATGAACACTCAATTTTTTACTAAACGAGTTTCGGGTCAAAATGACCCTAGGGTAAGAGGAGTGAAAAAGAGTGAAGGAATCACATGGAGCCCAGTATAGAGCCTTGAAACAGTCCCAATTCAGAGGCTAAACTCTACAAAAGTTTTCTGAAATGATATGTTTAAATATGCAATTAATAATCGAATTAAAAATGCGCTAATTTGCGTCATGTCCAGAACAGAAATCTGAACGTTGAATGAATCAGGTTCTACAAATCCCGTTTGATTTTGTTGCCATATTAGACTTAGAGGTTCATACAGCGGATTTTGGATTTATCTTTTTATCATTTCAAAATGATATGAAGCGAAAGTTGTTAAATGGGACGGCTGCCTACATTTATGCTGGATTTTTTAGCTCAGTCCATTTAAGAGTATAAACTATTGATGAAACATTGATTGAACAGCTTCGATATTTGAGTAAGGTTTAACCCAATACTTACCTTTAAATGTGTGATCCGTTATCGGACTTTTCAGCCTGAGGAAAGCCTTCTGGAACACACACACACACACACACACACACACACATACACACACACACATACACATGAACGAAGGATTGATATATGAAGAGTTCAGATGCAAAAGCCTCTAAATTCCATTTGAAATTTTCTTCTAAAATGATCATTTTTATCAAGCTTGTATATTTAAGTTCAGTAATTTCACTTAAATGGC
>JAOTRC010000008.1:29136549-29153398 GCA_027497675.1 Cyprinella lutrensis | reverse complement strand
TGTGTACACTCATAGAGAATAATGTGTTCGAATTTTAAAGACGTGGCGCTGCGCGTCCGGTGTGCGACCCCCTTTAGGTTCCCTTTCAAGGCGGTCACTTCGACATTACGTCATACTGACGTATATAGGAACTCCTCCCATCTCCATTTCAGTATGACGTAATGTCTCATTCCCGCCTCTCAGGGAACCGAGGTTACGATAGTAACCGGAGACAGTACGTTTAAACGACAACGATATGCTTAAAACGGAGAAGTTTTTCCTTTGAATTTTCCATGTGGAGACGACATCATTGTCAAAACGATCCCCATTCACACAGATCCAAGAAAACGAGTAAAAACACAGTTCTGCTGCCAGGCCACTAGATGGCGATAAAACACTATAGACTGAACACTTAATAAGCATTTGCATGGCGTCATCCTCTTCAGAGATTCACGTTTTTGTGGATTGAACTGAGAACGTTTTCAAAAACTTGCACTTTAAACATACGTTTTCAAAAGTTTGCGTTTTCAGGCACCCAAAACGCTGTTGTCGTGACAACGAATGGCCAAAACGCATAAAGTTTTACGTTTTTAGTTAAAAATGGTGTGTGGTGTAAACAGACCCTAAAAGAAATAGCCGAGACAAAGTTGATACTTAAAACATAAGTTTCGAGAGTGATGATAGAGCAACATTTGAGCAGAGAAGAGTAGAGATGAGCTTCATGAAACTGAATTTAGCAAAGGATCCCTTCAGGGGCCAAACCCACATCCACAAATACCTACTGTAAAGAGAGATGCTGAGAAAACGCACCTGCTTGAGAGAGAAGAGCTGCACCACATCGGGAGATACACGCATATGCTTTTATATGAACAACACCCAAATCACTCCAGAGACTAGGATGATGGGGTTGTGCCCCCCTGAAAAAAAAAGAAAGAAAAGAAATCACAACACATCCTGAAATGAGGGGAGAAAGACAACATCAAATCTGGAGGAACAGCAACCGGACAAACTGAGCCTGATTGTCTGCGGCTGGACCAGGGGGAGCAAATACATGAATATTTTGAACTAGATGCATCAGTGTTATGTTGAAACCAGACCCTCATACCTCTTATGAGACCAGCAGGTTTAAAGGGACAGTGTGGAGCCTATTTTTCTGACAGGGAACCGGCTTTTCTTCAATTAAACTCGGGTTTTGACTAGTGGGATTGTCATGGTAAATAAAACATGTTACACTTACTACTTACCAAGAGTGATACATTCTCTATTGGACAACAGGGATATCTGTCCTGTTTATAACAGAGGTTAGTTTGCAAAGAACGATTGTTCTGGTCTCAGATACATCACGATTATTAAAAAAAAAAAAAAAAACATCTCAGGTCCTACTATCACTGTGGGACTTATCTAATTAATAGATAGCCAATGACAGACTAATCATCAGCATCGAGTCTGTAGTTCATCAATAATTGGTTCTCCATTCAGAGGTAGGCAAGGAGTGGGAAACATTGAGTGTAATTCATAAGGAAATTGCGACCTCTGGTGGTGGAAGAAGGATATGCGTCCAGACAACAGCAGGAATGTTATGGATAATTAGCAAAAAATGTCAGGAGAGCTCAGTGAGGCGATTACAACATTGTGAAAGTATCTGAGAAAAAATAAGTGAACAGTTGTTTTGAAGAATAAAAAAGAAGCACAAACCTGGAAGGTGTATATTAAGGCCTGTCAGAGTTTAGGCCTAATAGGCTTAATAGATTAAGCTTAAAAGGCTTAATAGATTAAGCCTATTAAGGTTATGAGAATATTAATAGACTTAATAGATTAAGCCTATTATTATTATAAGAATATTAAAATACGGCATATTCTACAGGAAAATGCTAAAACGAGAAGACGGCGGGAAAAGAGCTCAAGTACGTGAGAAACCAGGAAAAAACGCGAGGGTTGACAGCTAACGTCACTACACTTTTGAAACGCATAGTTAAAAGTACATGTGTGAATGATTGTTAGTTACTAAACTAGCATCTGGGTGGAGCGCATCTTAACGTTACCTTTGTCCGGATTACTGTGTTCCCATTGTGTTTGCCGACTCTTTTGTTGGACATTTCATATGGATCCGAACCGTTAAAAGCGCCGGTTTAGTCCACATACCGGTCACTGACTTCATCCCTGCAAATTCCACAACCTTTTAGGGATTTTAACATCTTTTTTCTCTATCCCAACTCTGCTGGTCGACTTGCTATGTTTACATGCGCGAAGCTGCCAAAATGGCCGCCACGGCAGTAATGACGTCACGACGCCCAAGCCCTCCAAGAACAAACTTTGTCATGAAATTGACATGTACTTTGAGTCTCTGATAAGTGTTAAAAATAAGAAAGCTATTTCAGCAACGGAATTATATTCTAAAATATTTAAATGAATATCTAGAATTATATTTCTCTTGTTATAGTTAGTTTAATAGACTGTCTATTTAAGTTATTTTTTTTTTAATTTACCTATTTTTTATTTTACTATTTATTTTTTCAATTATTTTATTTTGATGTTTATCTGTTTTTTTTGTATAATTTCTGTTTACGAACTGTGATGATTGTATGTTTGTAATTTGTATTCTAATTAAAAAAAAAAAAAAAACATTGTTATTTTGCTCCGACAGAATCCCCTCGGTGTAAAACACGGATTAAAGACCCGTTGCGTAAAGCGGTGGACCAGCCCGCGCGACTGACCCAGTTCCAGATATTTCAGTTTTAAACCTGTGCATGCTACAATTTCAGCTAGCCAATCACATCTCTGATTTGTGACTGTGAGCAGTGTGTGTGTGTGTGTGTGTGCTGTGACTCATGGGGGATTACGTGTCTGATGGCTTTGATGTGCGCGACGTCGGCAGGGATATTTTCTGCTGCACATTAAATGCACCAAAACAGAACCTCGATGCACAACAAAGGCACAGACGCACAGGAACATTTCTGTTTTAAAGTGCCACGTTACGCTGTACTCCTATTGGTTCACATGCATCCATCCAAGGTCAAAAATCACTCCTCATTATAAACATTGCACATCACTTCATTTCTCAAAGGCACTTACATTACATTACAGTCTTCCTCATGTGGCCCAGATCGGATGTGACCCATTACTCTCAGAAAAAAAGGTACAAAAGCTGTCACTGGGGCTGTACCTTTTCGAAAGGTAAACTTTTGTACCCAAAGGCTGCATATTGGTACATTTTAGGTGCTAATAAGTACATTTTAGGTGTTCATATGTACAGTTTAGGTGTTAATATGAACATTTTAAGTGTTCATATGTACATTTCAGGTGCTAATATGTACATTTCAGGTAATAATATGTACATTTTAGGTGTTAATATGTAAATTTTAGGTGCTTATACGTCCATTTTAGGTACTAATATGTCCACTTCATGAGATAATATGTACATTTTAGGTGCCAATATGTACATTTTAAGTGCTAATATGTACATTTTAGGTGCTTATACATCCATTTTAGGTACTAATATGTCCATTTCTTGAGATAATATGTACATTTTAGGTGCCAATAGGTACATTTTAAGTGCTAATATGTACATTTTAGGTGCTTATACGTCCATTTTAGGTACTAATATGTCCACTTCATGAGCTAATATGTACATTTTAGGTGCTAATAAGTACATTTTAGGTGTTAATATGTATATTTTAGGTGCTAATATGTCAATTTTAGGAGCTAATATGTAATAATAATAATAATAATATATTTTATTTGTAAAGCACTTTTCATAGTTAAAAACAATCCCAAAGTGCTACAAAGTGTAAAACAAAGATAAAACAGGGAAAAAATTTAAAAGGTTAGCAAAAGGTAAAAAATGCTTGCTTAAAAAGCAGGGTTTTTAGTCCTTTCTTAAAAGAGTCTATGGCTTGAGGAGCCCTTAGGTTTTCTGGAAGGGAATTCCAGAGACGCGGTGCGGCTGAGCAGAAAGCTCGATCCCCCATGGTACGGAGCTTAGTTCTCGGTGGTTGAAGAAGGACCTTGTTTCCAGAGCGGAGATTACGTGAGGAGTTTTGCTTTGTGAGTAGTTCCTTTAAGTAGGGGGGAGCGTTACCATGGATGCATTGATGGGTAAGCAGGATGATTTTATAGTTAATCCTGTATGAGACAGGAAGCCAGTGAAGAGAATGAAGGATGGGAGTGATATGTTCATTTTTTCTTTTCCTCATTAGGATCCTTGATTCTGTGTCAATCTGCTGAATTATGGGGTAAATCACACCCTATATATTGTGTTGTTTATTTACAACTAATCAATCAAATATTCACTATCATATATTCTGTATAATTGGATGATTTTATATAAACTCTGACAAAAATGATATGTTTTAAGGCTGGACGATCTGATGATATAAATAACACTGGTATAAGTGTGAAATCAGTCACTTTGAGTTGAGCTGATGGTGTAGTGAAGTGTCGAGCACACACACACACACACACCTGTGTTGCAAGAGCCCGTTTCTGGTCTGAAATATCACTCCTACATGAACAGCCTGGGTAAACATCAGAGCAGGATTATGATAATCTTTCCTGAGGAAAGTCAGCAGTCTCACGAGATTTGTCTGTTCGGGGTCTGTGGTGTGAAAAGGGGATTGTGGGTAAGGGACTGGACAGAGAGACCCTTCAAAGCTCTTAATTCTGGCTGATCCTCAGCGCACACACACACACACACACTGAACGCAGATCTGTCTGATGGAGTCCAGCAGGTGTGCTACGGTCAGTTTCTGAAGAGGAACATTTATGTTTATAACCCGCTGTTGTGTTCAGTACCTGTGTGTGTGTGTGTGTGTGTGTGTGTTCTCTATCCAGAGCTGTGCTCATGCTGACATGTCAGAAATTATTTTTTTAAATGAAACAATTTATTGAAAATTTACACAAAATATTAAACAAAAACCTTTAAAAAAAGTTGAATGCTTTGTATCATATTTGATACATCAGGCTTTTATATCTCCTGTAGTCTGAGATAGCAGACAGTTCTCATGAAATTGTGTGTGTATGACACGCCAATCTGTATTTCCATTTTTGGCGTGCTATCAACACTCATAATCGCTTTTCAGTGTGTTTATGAACACCGTTGACTTAACATTACTTTACTGTATATATAAATATATGAGCTACCTTAACCCAACCCGTCACTGGGATTAATGGTGTTTATGAGTCCTCTACCATCCTAGGAGAAACATATCGCTCCCTAGATGTAGATCTACATTTGCTTCGTTTCGCTCGGACATTTAACGGCATAGATATACACGCGGATAGCTCAAAATGCGTATATCTAACACGCCACTTGACTTGAAAGTAACATGTATTTTTACGCAAAAATCATGATGTCATGTTGGAGATTTTGGAGGAAAAAACAGATTTACTTCCAAACTGAGCAAACTATGGAGTTTGATGCAGATGCTGATGTTTATAGACACAAATTAAGATGCTTGTAATGTAAATCAAGGGTTATGAACACATAACCCTTCCTCAAAAAAAGATCATATTTGACACTCATGATGTTTCTAATAAATTATAAAATAATCAAACAAACCTGCTTCAGTCCAGTAGATGTTCATCTGGAACTATCACTAACAATATCAAAGATATTATGACGTTTTCTTGATACAAATCAGTGTAAAGAAGACCATGAAGGAGGACGTTTGTCCAGTTACAGTTGAAGACAGAAGCTCTGCAGGAGATCCAGAGCCACAGCGTTTAGGATCATGTTGATTAGTTAGAAATTCATGCATCAGACAAGGTTAAACTAAGAGTGTGTGTGTGTTAATGCTGAGTGTGTGTGTGTTGTGCAGTGAGTTGCGAGTCCATCCCTGAGCCGGTGGTTGAGCAGGAGGAAGAAGCGCTTCAGGACTCGACTCAGTTCATCAAGAAGAAACAGCCGTCCAAGAGAGTCAAGAGCAAGACAGGTAAGACTTCACACACACACACACACTGATCTCACCAAGGGCTGTGAACCGTCATCATTTACGGTGTGCTGCAGGAAGTGATAGTGTGTAGATTGTGAAGGAGGTGTGTGTGAACACACACTGTTGCTCGTGTGTTTCAGCTGGTCATCAGCACTACATATGATTAACCCACACAGACACTGGTAATGGGCTGCAGATCTGTCAGGAGATGTGTTTCACACACACAGAAGATCAATACACACACAAATCTTGACCTTCTAAATCAGTAAATTGCTAAAATCCCGTTTAATTACGGTAATACACGTTAGAAAGAAAGAAACCTCATTCAAGTCCTCTGTTAAGTTGAGCAGATCTCCTTAGTGTTGGAATGTGTGAAATCGTCAGTAATTACTGAGCTGTGTGTGTGTGTGTGTGTAACCGCTTTGAACTGTTCAGATTCCTGTGTGCTTTACTGCGGATAACCCTGTCAGAGTCGTGATGAACTGGAGCAATATTACAGAAGCGGACACACACTCTAGTTACACACACTCACCGGGAAACTCACATTATCACACACTCCTTACACACTCGACTGAGATGAACACTAGAGGCAGTAAAACACCAACAACTTCTTTTCACACTAATTATGTTCATCAGTGAGTAAAGGCACAGTTCCTCTCAGAGTGCCGTCTACTGACCTCAGAACAGTCTTAGTGGGCCAATTACAGTGTGTTCATAAAGCACATAATAATACAACGATGTTGATCACATTCAAATATAATAAACACAAATGACTATAAATTAAATAAATAAACGATGTGTTGTCAATCATTAGTGTTTTATGATGGCCTTATGAATACATTAAGTTTGATAATTAATCTGGAAAGTCTACATTAAGGTTGATTAAAAAGTCTGGAAAATCTACTTACCTAGAAAGTACTGCTAATATAAGGTAAGTACATGGAACAGGGGTAGTACTAGTTATTACCCAGTAATTGTAGTAACTAAAATAAGTACATAGTATTTCCATGGGTAACTGGACTGTAAAAGGAAGCGTTACCGACAAAAGTGCCAGAGTTGATGTTTATCTGTTTATGATGAAACTGAACGCGCTTTTATATCATGAAACAGCGCATCATAAAATCATTTTGCTAAAATGTCATGTTTTTCCAGCGATCTGGGCTGTTAATGTTAGTCGCCAGAGATTTCCCAGAGATCTGTGCGGCGTAGAGCCGATCTCATGAGGAACCCTGGCGGCTGATTGGCTGGTTGTGTTTAAAGAAGCAGTGGGTCTGTTCAGACATGTTCGTCAGTCGCCAGCTCACTTCTGTCATTAGCTGAGTGATTAAACATGCTCCATTCCTCCTGACACACACACACACACACACACACACACACAGATCTGATACAGCTGAGAGGATTCAGACATGCTCTCTGATGTCGACTGAAACAGAAGCCACTCTTTCATGTGTGTGTTTCATCTCTCCTCAGTTGTGTATCACACACACCACATCCGCTGCGAGTCACACACACGTTCATGAACACGACTATCGGCTGTTAAACACACACATTCAGATCCGTCGAGTTGCTAAATCTGATCGACGGCAGTATTTCTGAAGATTTATGATTGCAATATAACCGCATTACGAGAAGTGTTGTAATTATAACTTTAAAAATAAAATACTAAATTATTAAAGTGCAGTCAACATGATTATCTAAGTGAATAGTATAACTCAAGTCTTCACCTAATTGTAGATTCATTACATAAAATTCATAAAATAAAGCACTGTTATGTGAGATGTCATTTTCATAATTTCAAGTGTGGAAAATGAACCTTTTGGACTGTATTTGTCTTCATTTTATATATTATTTATTTAAATTATATATTTATATATTCATATTATATATTATTTCCACTGAAGAAACAACACACACATTTTGTGTAACTAATGTTTAGCCACTAATCTAAAATCTTTTTTTTTTTTTTACATTGTCAGGATTAACAAAATGAAGGTGGAAAAACTGCAGTCGCTAAACGTGTAAAACACACAGCAGATGCACCCAACGAATCAATGAATCAAATTACAAAATAAAACACTTCTAGAGATTTGGCATTAATACAGAAATCATATTGAAATGACGTTTCATTCATCATTGAGGTGATAAAGTACAGTCTCTTAAACTGTATCAATACAATAATGAACAATAATCAGTGTTTAATCATCAAAAAAATCATCAAGACCATCAAACACACACAGAACTGTGATCACACTCGGATGAGCCACTCTCAACAAAACTGGCTTTGTGTGGTTTAACAAGAGACCTTCACGTGTGTTAGAAGAAGCGATGAACTGTAAAATGTCTTTTTCCAGAGTCCAGCTGTGCAGTGTGTGTGTGTGTGTGTGTGAACCGCACTCGTGAGCTATCAGAGGATCGAGTGTGTGTTCCTCATCACAGAAGGTGTGTGTGTGTGTGTGTGTGCTGCTTTTCCTTCCTTTACCAGTGGGGGAGATGTTGATCATGTGTGTGTGAGTTATGGTTTTGCTCAGGTCATACGCTCATTCCTCAGTTTAATCAGTAGTTTTCCAGAGAAGAAGTGTTTTAAAGATCCTAAGACGAATATCTTCTTTCTCTCTCTCCCGGCCTGTGCGGATACGTGGAGTTACTTCCCTCCAATTACGCTGGAAAACTGGGATGTGGTCCATGATAAATATTGAGGGATGGAAATGAGATGCGTTCCCAGGTCGCTCTCGTAGAAACAGACGCTGAGGACAGATGTGTGTGCTGCACTGTTACGGATCAGAGATGACACGCGTACACACACACTCACCTGAAGTATTATGAGGAACACCACACACACTAATACTGTGTTTGATGCCCTTTCACCTTAATTCTCCGTGGCATTGATTCAACAAGGTGCTGTAATCGTTCTTCAGAAATGTTGGCTTATATTGATAGGATAGCATCTTCAGTTGATGGAGATTTGTGGGATAAACTTGATTTCTCATCTTACAAATCAATTATTTCTTGTTTTCTCTGGGATGTCTCTCAGGCGTCGAGGGCTAGTGCGTTCAGGATGAGCAACACACTCCAGTCCTGTAATTTACTCTATTTCACATTATTGTGATCATGTTGAGTATTGAGTGTGTGTTCAGGGTCGCTGGAGGTCGTGCGGATCCTCCCGAAGCCTCGACTGGAACGCTGATCCAGGTTGAGCTTCTATTCTCTATTTTTACCCTCAGCTGTTGTAATTAACCTCGTCTATTAGCTGCAGCGAACTGGCTCAGAGTCAGTGTCCAGAACAGGAGAGTCGAGAGAATGAGTCACCGCTGGCCTGAGATCGTGCCGTTTAAGAGTGTTCGTTGTTCATATGCACAGACTAATACCGTATATTTGGCAATATTTCTGTCTGAAACAGCGTGTGGTCGTCACAAACACAAGCTTACAACCTCTAAACGTTAAACCAGGAATTAGGAGGAATGTTGAAAAGAATGAACAAATATGTTTTTACTAGTGCTATTAAAGGAGAACTCCGGCGAACAATGAACCTTTGGTCTAATAAAACATCCTAGTCAATCGTTCTCTGAGATTTGTTTTCATGATAATCGAATGTTAAGAGTTTTATCTCTAAAAACTGTTTAGCGTATAATGCTAGTAATGGGGGCATTGACTAATTAAAAAGAAATAGCTAGTTTATACCACTAACAAGACTCAAAATAGCCCCACTCTAACGCAGTAACATAACAAGGCTCCATACATGCAAAACGAAGCATTGACAACTTTAATAAGAAGATACGTTTTAAAGACAGTTCACTTCATGTTTACACAGACAGGAGCCATCTTAGGACATAGTCTCGACAAGTCGATCCCCGAACGCCGTTCATACAGTTCAGATCACTCAGCATGATGTTCATGATTTGACTTTTCGAGACTATTTCCTAAGATGGCTCCTGTCTATACGCGAAGTGAACTGTCTTTATAAAGTATCTTCTTATTAAACGCTCTGTACACTTACAGTTCTCAATGCTTCGTTTTGCATGTATTAGAATCCCAGTTCCCTCAGAAGTAGACACTCGTGTATAACAGTCTCACTGCCCGGTCTCCAGGTGCCTTGACTCAAAGAAATGACTTACTATATTCACAGAAGAATAGAAAAACATGCAAATAAACCCCAGGAATAATATTTTGTGTGGATGAGGCACAACATGAGTTGCGGAGAGGGTCAGCGTTCATGTTGAGTTCACAGATGATTTTTCTTCTTCATCTTCTTCTTCTACGCTACACTGAGCGCAGTTGTTTGTCTTCCCAGTGTTAATGTAGCTCATCTCCATCTGTGTGTGTGTGACCGGTCTCACACACACACATCAGCTGCTGTGAGGCTCTATAGGGGCCAGTGCTCGCGTTGACTTCAGTTCCAGTACCGACAGCCTCGCTGTTAAACACACACAAGATGAAATAAACCTAATAAATCTGGAATGATGGAGTGATCGCTGGAGCTCTCGTCTAAACTGTAGAGTATTATACTTCCATCTAAAGATACTTCTTTAGACATGGCATGAATCCCTCAAAGATCAGTGTATCCCAGAATACTGTTAAGTTTGCATTTGCATCCTTAAATATTGTTTAGCCTAATTAAGAATGCTAAATTCCTCCTGATTTTTCTGTTAACTTGTTTAAATCATAAACGAGACAAACGGAGACGAACTGCCTGACAGCTTTTACTTTTATGTGCATCTTTCCCAGCTTCCCAAAACAATGCTTTCTCCTTAACAACAGCTGTGTGTGAGTGTGTGTGTGTGTGTTTCTGAATGTAAACCAGCCTCTCAGACTTCTCATATCCCTAACACAACACAAGACCAGTGTTAGGTTTCTGAAGCTCTGCCAGAGCCGCTGCGTATGATTGCAGAAACCAGATCCAGAACTCATATCCAGTCATGTTTATCCCGTTCCCTGCGATCTCTGCTGTTAGTGTGTGTTCATTCATCTGCATCTTGGCAGTGGATATGTGTTTTCCACTGTTCTTGGCTCGACTACAGCGAGTTTGTATATGTACATGTGTTTTTTGTGTTGTGGAGATAATGCTCTATGAATACAAGCATTGTTCTGGATCAGTCATAGTTACTCAAAAGCTCCTGCCTTTTTACAGCAGCCAAAGCATTAACCCGCTCTAAATCCACATGTTTTCATCCCTTCATCCTCTCATTTATACTGTAATTAGTTCTTGTCTTCTGGACAATGCTTTCTTCTCTCTGAAATACGTCTGTCATCGTCCTGTCTTGGTTCTCTCTCTCGTTTCATCTCTGCCTCACGACCAACACTGAACAGGAATATTTCTCTCTGATAAATGACCATGCCTTCAAATTGCACCGAGCAGGTCTAGAGTATCTGGAAAGAGTTAGCATTCCTCTTCCTCTCAATGGCACTTTCTCAGTCGGCACAGGACTAAAAGTGCTCACGTTCACCGTCGCTCTGCCAAGTCCATTTATCCCAGTCAATGCCCATGCGACCAGTTGTTTTGCGTGAGGGTGATGAAGTTCCCGAGGCAGATTTACTCATTTTCAAGCTTGCCGCACTGACCAACAAAATGCTGTTTGTTTTTAAAGTGACTTCTGTGTGAGCTTTGCTCTATGCATCGCAATGCTGTTGAAAATAGATAATGGATTGTTTTTAGTGGCTTGTTTTTATGGCTCAGAGTTCGGGACAGCCTTAACTGTCCCGAACTCTGAGCTGTGGTCCCGAATCCTGATCCAGCCCTAACTGTCCCAAACTCTGAGCTGTGGTCCCGAATCCTGATCCAGCCCTAACTGTCCCAAACTCTTGAGCTGTGGTCCCGAATCCCAAATCCCGGCCCTAACTGTCCTGACTCTGAGCTGTGGTCCCAAATCCCGGATCCGGCCCTAACTGTCCCGAGATCTGAGCTGTGGTCCTGAATCCTGGATCCGGCCCTATCTGTCCTGAACTCTGAGCTGTGGTCCCGAGTCCCGGATCCGGCCTTAACTGTCCGGAACTCTGAGCTTTGGTCCCAAGTCCCAGGTATGGCCCTAACTGTCCCGAACTCTGAGCTGTGGTCCCGAATCCCGGATCCGGCCCTAACTGTCCCGAACTCTGAGCTGTGGTCCTGAATCCCGGATCCGGCCCTAACTGTCCGGAACTCTGAGCTGTGCTCCCGAATCCCGGCACTAACTGGTCTGGAAATTACTGAAGCAAAATCTTGTAGTTATTTTCTTATAAATCAAAAACTGTCCGTGGAGGTCAAGTCATCCTGTAGCCCACACACACACACACACACACACACACACACACACAAACACTCGCATTTCTTTTTCTTTTCCCCCCTTCCTGGGATAGAGGAAGCTGAACATTCCTGCGTAATCCCAACAATCCTTTTTTCCCAGAGTTTATTTTGTACAACTTTCCCTTGAAGGAAATTATTATTGTAGTTTTTTCATGTAAAAACAAACCCTAACTGAGCAAACCTCCACACACACACACACACACCTCGCCCATCTTCCTGTTTAATCCAGAATCTTGTGTTTCTGGTGAAATGCAGTGTGTGTTTGAGAGAGTGTTTATTGTATGTGTCGGAGTGAAAATAGAGTGTGAGAAATATTGACCCTTTCACACACACACACACAGTGTCACCACTGACCTCTCTGACCACCACTGAGTTTGAGTGCTTGCGTGAGTGAGTGTCTGTGTGTGTGCGTGACTGTGTTTGTGTGTGTGTGTGAGTGAGTGAGTGAGTAAGTGTGTGAGTGCATGTGTGTGTGAGTGCATGTGTGTGTGTGTGTTCCTGTCTGCTCTCAGCAGGATTAACTCATATTTGCTGCGTGTGGTTTTTGGAGGGCTTCTGAAAAGGCTAAGTAAACAGTGTGTGATGAATGGTTTGGCTGTTTCCCCTGCGCTGATACACACAATCCCCTCACTATCCCTCTCTCTCGGGTGTGTCCCGCTCAGCTGACCACAATGAGCTCTGACACACACACACACACACACACACAACGCTACTATGAAACACAATCCGGCTGAGGAAGCAACTCTTCCCCCTCAGCCCGACTCTAGAAATAACCGGAAGACTTCTCCTGAAATCACACATATTTCCCAGTGTTCAGGGCTGCCAGAGAGAGATGTGTGTCTGTGTGTTGTGTGCCAAGTTGTGTAGCTTTTAAAGAAACATATTTCAATTTTTTTTTTTGGAATATTGCATCGGTACACATCATTATTGTGTTAATGATCCTGAATCAGAATCAGTTCCTCTTTCAGCATCTCTTCTCTTCTCTGATGATGTGGGCGGGGCTATAACCTGTCACTCACATGAGATCAGTTAATAGCAAACCACAACCAGCCAATCAGCTCCACACAGACACAATCAAGCCCCGCCCACATGTGCTCCTGTTCCAGAAGCGTTTCACTCGATATACGACACAAAAGAGACATTTAATGCTGAGTTCTTCACACTCAAACCTCAAAACTCTACTGTAAAAGGAAGCGTAACCGCCTCATTTAGTATGTGTGGTTTCTATGAATATGCAGATGAGCCCCGCCTGAAACCTTGATCTAGATTCTATTCTATATGAGTCCCAAATCTTGCTCCACTCCAAACATTACACACCTAGAATAAGACAAGTGCATTTATAAATGTGTGTGTGTTCAAGGTTTAGACGAGCTGAATCCTAAGGTTTTGTTTGAATGTGTCGAAGAGTTGGAGGCATGTGTGTAGAGTAAAGCGTGATCACTCAGGAGTGATGGTTGTGCCGAGTTAGTGTGTGTGTGTGTGTAGAGTTGGGTTAGTGTGTGCCAGAGATGATTGAGTGTCAGTGTAGAACAGGAACTGCAGGTCTCCAGATAAATATATCATTTAAATTAACAGAGATTGGTTTGGTTTTATAGAGGTTCTTAAATAATGTTATTTTCCAGCTAAATTTAGTTTTGATTGTTTCTCTTCCGCTAAAATGATCATTAGTTATTAAATTAGTGTCCGCTAAGATGACAGCGTTTTCTCTAAGTCTGAGACCAAGTCTGAGGCCGAGTCCGAGTCCGAGACCAAGACCGAGGCCGAGACTGAGACCGAGGCCAAGTCTGAGACCGAGTCTGAGGCCGAGTCTGAGTCCGAGACCGAGTCTGAGGCCGAGACCAAGTCTGAGGCCGAGACTAAGTCTGAGGCCGAGACTAAGTCCAAGACCAAGACCGAGACCAAGTCTGAGTCCGAGACCGAGTCTGAGTCCGAGACCGAGTCTGAGTCCGAGACCGAGTCTGAGGCCGAGACTAAGTCCGAGGCCGAGACCAAGACCGAGACCAAGTCTGAGTCCGAGGCCAAAACTGAGTCCGAGGCCGAGTCTGAGTCCTAGACTAAGTCTGAGGCCGAGTCTGAGTCCTAGACTGAGTTTGAGGCCGAGACCAAGTCCGAGACCGAGGCCAAGTCTGAGACCGAGTCTGAAACTGAGTCTGAGGCCGAGACCAAGTCAGAGGCCGAGTCCGAGACCTAGTCTGAGACCGAGGCCAAGTCTGAGGCCAAGTCTGAGGTCGAGACCGAGTCTGAGACCAAGTCAGAGACCGAGGCCAAGTCTGAGGCTGAGACCAAGTCTGAGACTGAGTCCGAGACCGATTCCGAGACTGAGAACAGTGAGAAGAGATGTAAAGGGATATCTGGAGTTGAGTACGCTCGCTGTACGGACTGCATCTGTGTCTGCTGGTTACTGATGGATGACAGGACATCTTCTCGCCCTCTCTGTGTTTTAATCTTTGCTGTTTTGAGAATATGTGCATTATTTATGAGTTTGTCTTCCATAAACTTCCCTCACGCCTGGCTCCCGACGCCTGGCTCATGTCCTCGTGTAACTCCACACACACACACATTATCCACTCAGAGCCTGTGGAGAACAGAGGAAGGAGACGTCGCCTCCTAATATATGCTTTGCATATCTCCCATGACCGATGTGTGTGTGTGTGTATATATTTGAGGAAGTGTGTGCTCGAGGGATCCATCAATACATCTCAACTGTAGTGTCTCGGGGTGTGTGTGTGGAAACACTTCCAGATGTGATCCAGATAAGCCCTGGCCGGAGGAGAGTTATCGAAGTGAATCTGTTAAACACAGATCCCGTCCTCTAGACTCTGAGCTCTGACTGGATACACACTCGCCGTCATACGTTTGCAGACACCTTGCTGAATCTTTTAGATGTCTATCATTTGATCAGTCTGACACTATCGGATGAGACTGACCTGAGCTGGACACCGGCATCAGAGTAGAACAGAGTAGTTCAGAGTTTAATAATGTGATTATTATATACTATACATAATAGTTTTGTTATTTCCCTGTGTCTCCTCTCTCTCTTTGTGTTCCTGATAAACTGCAGATGTTTAATTCAGATGCAGAACTTTTTCAACCACACAACCCATGTGACTTGTCTAAACTCAGATGGTCTGTTCTGTTGGTGTGTTGTGGTGACACACGTCAAATTCCTTATGATAAAAATAACTTTGAGAAAATATGTTTTGTTTTCCCACTGATGTCTGGAAGCTCTGCTGTCTCAAACAGACACTCACTCAAATAACTAATGAATGAGAAGTGTGTGTGTTTGTGGTGGAAAACAGAGTCGTTAATCTCCCTACAAAGGAAAAAAGTTTATAATGCGATCATGCCAAATGTCCTGACTTCTATAGTTTCTGTGTGTTCTGCATGTTTCAGTGGTAGTGGATGGGTTAGGCCACAGATAATATCTCTAACTGATCTAAAATCAGGGGAACTCTATGCGATGTCCTCATTAATGTAAAGTACAGAGGCATATGCCCATTTTTACCATATGTAAAGTCTCTGATGTCCCCAGAGTGTGTATGTGAAGTTTTAGCTCAAAATACCCCACAGATATTTGTTTACAGCATGTTATAGTTTGAGGGTCAGTAAAAATATACATTTCTTTTAAATAAAACAAAAATAAAGATCCTAGTGAGCCCAACCCTCTGTCCTCGGGTGTGTGTGTGTGTGTGTGATGTAACAGAAGGACACGCTTCTGTCGGGTCATCAGCTCAGTTCCACTGCACACTTCATCGGCAACTTACACACACCGTTTGATTGATCCGCTTTCATTGTTCCTCCATTCTTAATAATGTCAGTGCGCTGCTCCGCGAGTCCTGCGCTTCTAACCCGCCGTGTCAAGCTTCATTCGTTTGGTTCATGAAGAACGTGCAAGAACGCGTCCCGAGTGGCTGATGTGGTTTTCCTGCATCTTTGGTATCTCTAAAAAGAGAAGACACATGTAGTTTCAGACGGAGAGAGGTGGGAATGATCCGACAGCGGCGCGGAGCTAAAATAGCGGCCAGACTTCAGTCTCAGCACAAAACACATGTTTCTTTGTGTGTGTCGTGGTTTGAGTCCTGCTCTGACGGAGAGTGTGTGTTGTTTGCGGATGGCAGCCGAGTTTCTCATTCCCTCTCCGACAGAAACCACTTAAACACACACACATTTAGGAAATTCCTTATTCTCCAGTTGTGAGCCGTTTATATTAATATAAACTTCTCTCACAGCTGCTCCTAACACACTGTATACACACACCCCAACAATACTGACACAATCAGTGTATTATCACACATACATGCTCTCACTCGTGTCTTCCAGGCCCAAGCCTTTTCATCCTCAATATATTTTTAATGAAATCTGAGAGACCTCCATTGAAGATCTATTCACCCAAACCTTCATAGAGTTGGTACGACACCCAAGCCCCTTTTCCACCAAAGCATTTTAAGAGCCGGTTCGGAGCCGGTGCCTGCGCGTGAAAGCGGCACCAACTCTTTGCTGGACTAGAACCGTTCTTTTAGCACGTCATGCTTACGTCGGGGGCTGGGCCGGGTTTAGATGTGTCCTGAACATCTTTACTGATAATAAAGTCAAGTCAAGTCAAGTCAAGTCACATTTATTTATATAGCGCTTTTCACAATACAGATTGTATCAAAGCAGCTTCACA
>JAOTRC010000008.1:29122711-29136449 GCA_027497675.1 Cyprinella lutrensis | reverse complement strand
GACGTAAACAGTGACGTAACGACGTCGTTCCCTGGGCGCTCTAGTCAGTGGAAAAGCAAACAGGTTCTGAACGGGTTTGCAAGTTGAACCAACTCCGAACCAACTTTGAACCAGCACCAGCGCCAAACCAGTTCTTTTTTAGGGTATATATGACTCGAGCGGTTTGATCCAAGTAGACATGAAGAGACATGATGGCTTTATAAGAGAAACTGATTTAATTTCGACTTTTTCCCCATATAAACATTGATCAACGCTCAACAAATATCTCAAACACACGTGTGTGTGTCTCGTGAGAACAAACCTCAACTTGTTTCATATTTGATGTGCGCTGTGTGTGTGTGTGTTTAGCCACGTCAATGTGAATAAACGCCTAAAAATACAGAAATCTCTCAGGTTTCAATAGAAATATCTTGAATCGTGTTTTATAAAAAAGGTCATGGGTTTGGATCAAGACGAAGGAGAGTGAATCTTGAAAGAATTGACATTTTTGGGCAGATTATCCCTTTAAAATAAAGAACGACACCAACTCTCTCGTCTCTCCACACGTCCCTCTAAGCCAGGGTTTCTCAAACTCGGTCCTGGAGGGCCGTTGTCCTGCAGAGTTTAGGTCCAACCCTGATCAAACACACTTACCTGTGAGCTTGATCAGGGTTGGAGCTAAACTTTGCAGGACAAGCGGCGGAGGACATTGTTTTAACAGCTTCAGTTTTTGCATAATTTCTTCATGTGCAGATCAGCGGCAAATTATTATTACACCAGTAAAACATGTTGAAACTGACAGACCGACCCAACCTACGTGTGTGTGAGTGTGTGTGTGTTCTGTGCTGTGTATATAAAACTCCTCTCCAGCGCTCAGATTCTTTGGGTCTTATTTATCTGTGCTCTCGCTCAGCTGTGTGTGTGTGTTACGGAGAGACAGGCCGACCGCTGTAATTGCGTGTCTCAGATGTGGCTCAGCTGTACGTGGGCCGAGTGCAGACTGTGTGAGCAGTTCCAGACAGCAGACATACCAGTGTGTGTGTGTGTGTGAGTGAGGATGTTTTGTGTAGGGCGTGGACAAGTGGAGAGAAAATATCCCTAAATCTGACCACGGGAATCCCACCCATATGATGGTGTCCACACACACACACACACACCCTGTGACGCTGATATCCACTGCTATAACACTGTCCCATCAGAGGATCAGTGTGTTTGGGTCCCGACGTAACCCTGACACATCACATAATAGTCAGGAAACAAATCTAGTTTTTAATGGAACAGTTTATTGAACCTTTAGATAAAATATTTGTAAAATGTAAAATAATTGTTTTTGTTCAGTATCATATTTGATGCATCAGACTTTTATGTCTCTATATTATGATGTAGGGAGAATATGGAGGAAAAAAATATGCAGATGCTTATGTTTATATGGACAAAATTGAAATGAAATTCTGATGATGAGAAAGTGAATGCATCACCATCCTGTCTTCCGACTAACGCACTGCCTTTCAAATTGCATTATTTAAATTCTTGAAAGATGTGTGGGTGTTGTAAGGATATAAAGATGTTTTTCGCTGTTTAAGCAACATGCACAGCTTTAAAAAGATTTACTATGGTCTCACATGGAGGAACTCATTCAGATTATCATTCATGTGATATTTACAGAATATAATATACACATGTAATATACGCAAGGACAGGTTGAGGACGTAGACAAACCACTCGCAGTTTCAGAAAGCTCATTTGAACAGCGCACAACTGTATATGAACTATAATCATCTCTTCGCAGTCTAACATTATCTTCATCCCTCCTGTCCCAGTTCCAGAGATCTGGCAGTTCATCAGCACTCGTTTCTGAGTGATATATTTCTCTGAGTGAGAGGAGAACGAGTGAGAGGAGAATGGCTGATGAAGAGTGGCTGAAGCTCAGAGAGTTCAGAGGTCACGGTCATCATAGATCTCTCACAGGAGAGTCAGGAGTGAAGCTGCTGAGAGACCTAAAGCAAAGGCGAAGTGTGGTGTGACGTCATTGTGAAGTTCATTTTCCGTGTGTGTGTGTGTGTGTGTGTGTGTGTGTATTTTTAGCTGAGTTTACATGAGAGGTTTTCAGTCTTTGTGTGCTGGAAATGGAAAGCGGCAGCTGCCACTGATGCCCATCTTGTGTTTCAGTCTTTCTGCTCATTCACGTGTGTGTGTGTGTGTGTGTGTGTGTGTGTTGGGGGTCGAGAGCAGATCTTCTTGTTGTGTATCAGGTGTCATTGTCACTCTTTGTCAGTCACAGCAGGGAGGATTGTCTCTGCACACACACACTGCAGACGTCCCGTCACACAAACACACACACAGCAGACAACCCGTCTCAAACACACAGCAGACACCCCGTCACATACTCAATGACTGCAGACATCCCGTCACACACACACACACACACACACACACACAGATGCACCTCACAGAGGAGGCTGTGAACCTACAGACAAACAAACAACCCAAATCAATGGACTTCTGCAATAAGCAAAATATTCAAATATATAATTTTTGTGAAGTTGACAGCAGATCTGTCACATATTATCAATACGTCATTGAGTCTCTCTACACTCACAGACTACATACTTTAGAATATTATAATAAACTCCTTCCATATATACTTTTGAGTGGCTTATAGTCAGTACTTTTTGTACTGACAGTTTACTCTCCTCCTCCGCGTCATCCAATATCTTATGTCTTTCTTTCTTCAGTAGAAAAGAGATAAAGGTTTTTGAGGAACACACTCCAGGGTTTCTCCATATAGAGTCTTCAATGGAGTCCAATGGAGTCGAATATATACTGTATGACCTTTCACCCTGATGACGTAATGTGTGTCGCATCACAGCTCGAGCAAGACCAGCATTAGTGGTTATAAAGTATATAAATGTGTATTTTTTTGTAAATGTCGGCTGGTTTGTCTAAATCAGACTCTTATTCCTCGGCTGGATCGTGTCGAGACTTTGAAGCTGCACTCAAACTCACATCTGACCTTTGACCCGTCCACTTCAGTCTAAAGAGAACAAAGAGTAGATCATAATATGTACATTGCTATATTTGTTTTGAATATTTACGCAAACAATGTCTATTGTCATTTTTACCAGATTCATCTAAAGAATCATCCAAAGAGAAGAAGGAAAAAGACTCTGGGAAAGACTCCACCAAAGAACCCAAGAAAGACTCTGGGAAAGAGAAGGAGTCCAAGGTGTCTTCAAAAGAGTCCAAGAGAGAGTCGAAGGACCCGGCAAAGGAGTCCTCGAAGGAGAGGGAGTCTGCCCGAGAGAAAGACCCGGCAAAGGAGTCCTCAAAGGAGAAGGAGTCGGCCCGAGAGAAAGACCCGGCAAAGGAGTCCTCGAAGGAGAAGACAAAGGTGTCCCGGAAGTCCTCGGTGAAGGTCAAAGAGAAGAAGTCGGAGGCAGGAGACGCTGAATGAGTGTGTGTGTGAGTGTGTCCTCGTCCTCCACCAGCGCTGCTTTATCTGTGACAATCTCAACTCTACTGGCTTCTTACATTCCTGATTTTGAATTGAGGAAGAAAACAAGATGCAGAATTAGAAGATTAATAAGGAAATTTGATTAAAGTTGAAAGAAATTCTAATGGATGTGTAGTTTTTAATTACACGTTTAATAGCATGCTGTCATTTTACAGACAACATAAGAAAACTACTGACATTCCTGTGCTGAACTCTGGTGCGATTGCTCTGTTAGTGCGGATCAAACCAAACTAGTGGACCAAGACCCTGAAAAGATGCTCTAAATCCACTTTCAGACGAACTCTGGTGCAGAACACGTACCAAAGCATCTAAACCGACCCGAAACAGGACATGATGTCACGAGACGAGACCCTAAACAGGACGTGATGTCACGAGACGAGACCCTAAACAGGATGTGATGTCACGAGACGAGACCCTAAACAGGATGTGACGTCACAAGACGAGACCCTAAACAGGATGTGATGTCACGAGACCCTAAACAGGATGTGACGTCACAAGACAAGACCCTAAACAGGATGTGATGTCACGAGACGAGACCCTAAACAGGATGTGACGTCACAAAAGGAGACCCTAAACATGATGTGATGTCACAAGACGAGACCCTTAACAGGACGTGATGTCAGGAGACTCGACACTAAACAGGACAGAATTCTAAACACACACACATACACACACACACTACAGACTGTTTTTCTAGTTTTTAAATATTTATGGTCATAGAAAAAGTAGAAATAAAAAACTATAGAAATTTGTAAAAGTAATATGTAAAATGAATGTCAGAATAATTTACCTTTAAATTGTAAGAATCGCTGGAAACATCCATAATTCAAAAATATTATGCCATGCTACATTTTATATCAAGAATTTTATTCATTCCAATGATATTTCTTGTTATTTTATATGGTCTTTGTTCCAGTTTTTGAATCAATGTTCCATTCATACGGACACACTGATGCAGAGTGAACACTTCCCTTTAAACCTGAAAACTGATTAATAAACATAATAACGTGAGGTTTTTTTTGTTTGTTTTTTAAATGTGAAAATGCAGAAAAAATGCATTTTGTTTAATGGTAGGTTTAGGGGTCGGGTTTGTGTGTGTGAGATAGAAAGAGAGAGAGAGAGTGTGTGTGTGTGTGTGTGTGTGTGTGTGTGGACTAAGATTAGATGTATAATGGATTTTTTTGTGGTTTTACATGTATCGTTCCTGTATTATGTTGCCTCATTTGAGTAACCCGATATGGCCATTTCTCCAGATAATAATGTGTTTCCCTCCACACAACATCATGGACTCCTCACAGCGCTGACCTGTGCGCTATTAGCGGAGAGAAGTGAGTCATATTTCCCACATCGACTGAATGTAAATCACACTAGTCAAGTGACGTCTCTTTATTTATGTAGCGCGTACAGTACAGATTGTTTAAAGCAGCTTTACAGAGATAACAGGAAATAATGCAACAAGAGATTGTTTCTGTCCAGCAGATCTAGAAGCAAACAGACTAGAGCCGTGATTCCCACCTGAGGGTCTTTAAAAGAGTCCGTTTACCTGCTTCTAAACCTGTACAACTTAGGTTATGACTTTTGGTGACTATAAAATGTATATTTTTGCTTAAAACTCGTCATATTAATCATGAATGATAACCAGTTGAGGAAGCTTCACACTGACTACAATTCACTGTTACAAAGTGACTGGACTAGATTCATTTCAAGGAACAGTTCTTGAAACACATCTTTAGATGCACCTGAACACATCATCAGTGATGTAACCTGGGGTCCTCGGGTGTTTCGGGTCTTTCAACGTCAGACACCCTCTCCCAGGCGACCCAGCCACGGCTGATCAGACCGCGACTTGTGTTCAGGTAGCACTCGCTTGCCCCCATGGTGCTCCTCTACAGATCCAGAGCCATCTCGAGGCTCTCTCTGCTGCATCGGTGGTGTTCTTGATGGCCCTGCTCCTTGTTGTTCCTGCAATGCCCAGCGCAGTAAAGGCTTTGTGGAGGGAGCGCCCCACAAATCCTCTGCAGCCAACCTCGATAGGCATGCATCTCGCCTTCCAGCCCTGTGCCCGGCAGTCTGTGACCAGATGTTCGTATTTTGTCATCTTCCTTTCGTGGGCTTCTCCCAAGCGGTCCTCCCATGGTACGGTCAGCTCCATAATGATTATATTCTTGGTGTTCTCTGAGACTAGAATAATATCTGGCCTCATAGTTGTGCTGACGATGTGCTGGGGGAATTTCAGCTGCTTCTCCAAATCCACAGAAAGTTTCCAGTCCTTGGCTGATGCCAGGATTCCTGCTGGTGCCTTACTCCCTGCTTGCGGATGTTCTCCTGCCCTAACAAATGCGATTGGACGAATGGTGTTGCTGCCTCGGCCGCCTTTGCTAATCTCTGTGCTAATGGTGTCTGCAACAGCTTTCAGCACCTGGTTGTGACGCCAAGTGTAACGACCCTGGCCGAGCGCTGTTGGGCAGGAGCTCAATATGTGCTCCAGTGTTCCACGAGCTGGGCACAATTGGCAAGTTGGTGTGTCTGCTTTCCCCCACGTACAAAGATTTGCTGGGCTAGGCAGGACATCGTACACTGCCCGAATCAGGAAGGCTATGCGGTGCGGCTCGCTTTGCCAGAGCTCCGTCCAGGTGACCTTGCGGTCCATGGCCTGCTCCCACCTTGTCCAGGCCCCCTGCTGCCCCATTCCAGCAGCTCTGCTCGTCCTTCCTTCCTCCACAGTAGCTCTGACCTCTTCATATATTTGGGTCCGCTTCTCCTTCCCCTTCAATTCTTGTCGAGGAGGCGTTGGGAACATCCCCAAGCCTGCTCTGCCTCGGGCCACGACTCCCACAAGCTCTTTGTGCCGCAGTCGAGCCTGTGCATCCAGCACAGCGGCTTGGGCGCTCCACTTCCTCCCTGTCTTCACCAGCACTCCTGCCTGGGCCACCTTTGGGTCATTTGAGTCTCTATACATCAGCACCTCGCGTGCCCGAGTCACTTTAAACTCCTCTTCCAGGGATTTCAGAGGCAACCGGAGCATTGTGGTGTTTCCATAGAGGGCAATGTTGCTGAGACTCCTGGGCAACCCTAACCATCTCCTGAGACAGCTGCTGACCTTTCGTTCCAAGGACTCCACCGTGGATATGGGAACCTCATACACAAGTAGCGGCCAGAGTATTCTTGGCAGTATACCATGTTGGTAGATCCACGCTTTAAACTTGCCGGGGAGGCCAGAACGGTCTGTCGCTCTTAACCAGCTGTCCAGCTCCTGAACGGTTGCCTTGACTGATGTGCAGTCTCTGAGGCTACTGTCAAAAACCTTGCCCAAGCTTTTCACCGGCTGTTCTGACAGTGATGGTATCTCTACTCCTTCGATGCTGAAATGGAACCTGTCCGTGACCTTGCCCTTCTTCAGCACTAGCGAACGGGACTTGGCTGGTTTGAACTTCATCCGAGCCCACCGGATGAGCTTTTCCAGCCCTTGGAGTATCCACCTGCCTCCTGGCACTGACTCTGTGGTGACTGTCAGGTCATCCATAAATGCTCTGATTGGCGGTTGGCGGACCCCTACTCTGCTTTGTGGCCCCCGACACTCAGGCTCTGCCGATTTAACAATCATGTTCATAGCCACCGCAAATAGGATCACAGAGATGGTGCAGCCTGTGATTATTCCCACCTCCAAGTACAGTACTCTACTCTAGAGTCAACTACTGTACTCTACCTCAACTGTACTCTACTGTACTCTACCTCTACTGTACTCTACCTCTACTGTACTTTACTGTACTCTACTTCTACTGTACTCTACCTCTACTGTACAGATGGAAACATGCATTTCCTTCAGCCAAGGATTACTCATTTCACTTTTGGTGTGAAAGGGCCTTAACATTTTCCAAAAATGTAACCTTTTTTTGCTGTTATTAAGAAACAAACAAGCAAGCCCAGTGTAGGTGATAAAAAGTAACACAAAAGTAACGTAACGCATTATGTTTTATAAAAAGTTACTAAGTAATCCAATTAGTTACTTTATTTGGAAGAAATGCAATATTGTAATGTATTACTTTTTGCTTGGCAGAGGGATTGAGTTTGTCACTTTCAAAGATCTGCAAGATCCCGGTCAAATACTCTCTGGCGCTCTCTAGCGACCAATATTACAGGAATCTAGTCCTGCTCTGAGAGCTCGGGCTTCTCGGGACAAATCATTCCCTGAGTGTGTGTGTGTGTGTGTGTGTGTGTGTGTGTGTGTGTGTGTGTAGCCTCGCATCTCCAGGATTACTGTGCTCTTTCATGAGCATGTCGATGCTTTGGGTTTCTGGAGACGCTTCGCACCTACTTTGGATAATCGGCAATGAATGAAGTCATTGTTATTCTACGATTAGAAATTACATGCGAAAGGCTTGTTCCTATCCAGCCTGTGTCTTCATGATAGGCTGAATTACTTGTTTGGTGAGAAAGTCAGGAGTGTGTGTGAGAGCCCAGCTGAGATAGGAGGCGGATCTCAATACACTTCTCTCTCTCTCCACACACACACACACACACACACACACACACACACGTGCGTTTAAATAGCGAGGGTGTATAATCTGTGCGCGCGCCGGAGGACTGGTGTTTAACCGCGGAGCGCGTCCGCGGGGACCCGCACACACACGCGCGCTCACGCATAGCTCGGACCACTCGGACCATGGCACTGACATCTCTACACACACCTCTGGATCTTACCTGCGTTTGGAACTCTGTGTGGAGTGTGTTAGCTGGTTTCGTCCTGACCATGTCGAGTTGATGTGTGTGTGTGAAGGTTTCGCGTCGGGATCGAGTCCCTTAGGACACTCATGTCTCTCTCTCTCTCTGGATCTTAACGACAGGCTCGGGATACTCTCTCTATTCTCGTGTTTTCTCCCTTTATTCTCGTGTTTTCTCTCTGGAGCGGATTTAGGATGCTGTGTGTGTCTTCTCCAGTAACACACAACCTGCTGCTCTGGCTCTTCATTCTCCAAACGCCTCATTCAACTGCGCCTTTAATCACCGGTGAGAATCTCACACACACACGAGCCTTCGGAGGACTATCAGTCACAAACACATCAAATATTAAGCACAACATTAGTTTCATTAAGATTTACATGGGAAATTCAAATCTGGTGGTTTTTGAGGTTTTTAATCAGAGTTTATTTTTTGGGTAGCTTACGTCTTAGTAATGTTTAGTTTCTTAGATATTAAAGGTTGATGAAAGTAATTTAGCTCATAAATTAGCTACATTATGCATTTATTAATTATTAATAAGTGTACAGGGTTAAATATGGACAAACCCAACTGTTGGTTTACATTTAATCGTTTAAACCTATGTTAGTTTAGACTGGTTGAGTTTGTCCATATTTAACTCAAACATATGTTGAAAACCCCCGGCATTATAGTACACAACACAGTAGACCTACTATATACTCATTAATTATAGCATTTGTAAATTGTAATAACGTAAGGATTTTTGAGTTTTAAATCTAAATTTGATTTTTACTAAGTGTTAAGTTAAAAAAAAACCCGAAAGTTAGTGAAAATAATTATTTCATTTCACATGTATATGTATCGCTCTTTTCACAACACATCGTTTCAGGGCAGCTTTACAGAAAATACACGAGTTTACAGCGATCTGTGATCAGAGGAACTGAGTTATGCATTTCAGAAATCTACATACATAAATCACACTACTACAAATGTATCAATGTAATAACTAAAGGCAGAAACTAAGAGCTCATTGAAGTAGGCTAATGAATACTTGTTTTTTATCAAATGAAAATGACATGTTGAAAACTGTAGCAATGGTGCAATTGAGCTCTTACATACTACATTATTAAATTATTAATGAGTATGATATGTAATGTACTGTTGCTATTTAGATTAATTCAGCAAAATGAAATCATATTTTTGACTTGAATTAAACAAGTTAGTTATTTAGGTTACCTTTTTTCCATTTCTATGCGTCAATAATCACTTAAATACAGAGAAGCACTGTAAGATAAAGTCTTGGTTACAGTAGAGGAGGGTTTGGACTGATGATTGTGTTGAAGAAAGTCTTCTTCTTCTTGCAGGAACCGAGGCTAGCTGTGAGAACGAGGGAGAAGTCCTGCACATCCCCAACATCACAGACAACCCGTGCATCTCCTGCGTGTGTCTGGTGAGCACATCACACATGCGTTCATACGCCAGATTCAGAATTACAGCGCTCTGGGCAAACACTGACAAGCACTGTCACTTTAAATTAAAAAAGCAAGACTTCATTGAAACTGACATTTCGATTTAATGCAGTGAAAGAGATTACTTTAATAAACAGAAACTTCCAATATTATTCTATCAGAACAACATTAGTGAACCTAAGTTTTTTTGGCAGAAGACGAAAAAAAAAGTTGTGATAAATCCTAAAAAATAATTTTTATATTGTGTCAATACAAGGGTTATACGGATGTTCAAGATACAACAAATAAGATTCTGACAGAATTCGTACTATACAGTATTATTAAAAAATACCAGTGTAATACTGTAATTTAATATGGTAAGAAATTACAGTAAAATAATGTTATTTAATTTACAGTATGCATTGCTTAACAGTACTGTAGTTAGTGTTACAGTAATTTTACTGTTAAATATAATAGAGCAAGTACTGGATAATTGTTGCCAGTAAGTTGCTGTTAATTTGACAAGAAATTTTTTTACAGTGTACAAGATATTTAAGAGTTGTGTAGAATTAAACTCCTTTAATTGTAAGTAGTACAAGGCTTCATAATTTACACATTGTTTAAAGGGTAATTTAAGGTAACTCTTGGTTTTACAGTGTCCTTGATACACACGTTACACATACTATTAACAACTATTTACAACAGTAATTTGTGCATAATCACACGCAACTAACCCTAAAGCAGAGTCACAGGTTTGTATCTCTCCATACATCAGAAAATACAGAAATCAACAGACTGGGAAAAATATTTTACAATTTTTTAAACATTTTTTTGTTCATATATAATGTGCTTGATTTTATATATATATAAAAAAAAATCATACTGATACAAATTAATTTGATAAAAATTCAATTTTTAAAAAAAAAATGTTCATATTATGAACAAACCGCTCTGTAAAAACCTTCTGAATCGAGGTGGGCATAAAACTGTAACATCTGGTGTGTGTAAAGCTGCGGAAGTGGAGATTTGTATAGAGAAAAAAAGGCTTTTAAATATATGTAGTGTAATGGAAATATACAGCCACCAAAGGATAGAGTACTGTGAAAGACACTCAAACATGAATTCTGGATGTTTCCTTTTAAGTCAGAAAAAACTCTTTATAAAAAGACCAAAATCTCAAAGTTGACAGATGCATGAGAACAGTGTTTTTGTCTGTTGTGTCTCAGGGACACCTTAAATAAAGTATATCTGATTTTATATGTGGTCAAATTGTACTCTGTAAAAATGATATACACTACTTGAACTCGTCAAAATAATTTAAGCGGCTTTAGCTTCTTTTTATATGTTAAACAAGATTCAACTACATTTATTACGTGCATTTAATATAAAAAGTTGAAACGACAGCAGCTGAGCTTGAGATTTAAGTTGAAGTAAGTGATAAGTGTAAATGTGTTTAACATCATTTAACATCTGTAATCCCATGAGTAAGTGTTCTCGTGTGTACCGTGAAGGATCCGAGAGTCGTCTCAAGGTTAGAGTGTGAGAACTGATACGACGGCTTGATGAATGCTCGTATCGATTAGCGATCAATGCAGGAAGTTTTATCTCTGAAAGATGACGCCGGCTGCTGTGGTCATGCATTTATCTGCTGTTGACGAGATTGAGTTAAGCGGATCTGTCACATCCTGAACTCAGTGTCCTGCTGGTGTTTGTTATATTGTGAAATGATTGCGTCCGGCTTCGACTGATAAGGGCTTGTTCTTCTCTCTGTGGACAGAACCAGAAAGCGGACTGTAAGCAGGAGAAGTGTCCGGTGTTGGATGAAGACTGTGCGCTGGTGGTCAAACAGACGGGAGCCTGCTGTGAACGATGCAAAGGTCTGAAATATGACTGATATCTGATTATTATTTATTGCGTCTGGGGTAACAGACTTGAGCTCTGCGCTTCTGCATACAGACAAACACAAATGTATTCAGATTCCTTCAACATTTCTCACATCATTCGCCATAGATTATAAACATGAGCAGAACTCAGGTCTCAGATCAGTGGATATCTGACTGGTTTTGACTCTCACACATGAGTTATGTTGAATATCTGTTCAATTGAACAACACAATTAGATAATACCAGTTTAGCTCAACCAGTGACCAAGCAATGCTTCATGTTGTTCAGTGTGTGTGTGTGTGATTACAGAAAACACACTTCAGCAAAACATCATCAGCTCAATGTGAATTAATAATATTTGCTCCCAGATGTGTGTAAATGTCACCGGTAGTCTCTGTATGAAGAGTTATTGGCTGTAATATGTCTCAGTTTACTTTCATAACTGAACTGTAGTGTCCTGATCACACTAGAGGAACAATATCTGTGTCTGAATCATTTTAGGTTTGACTGTAGTTTTGCTGTTTAACCCTTCAGTTTAGCATCACTGCCACCTTGTGGTCAACAGACGTCATTACACCTGAAGATTCAGTCATCATATTACATATATCATCATATCACCCAGCCCTAAATCTTGTGTAGTTTATTTAAAAACATACAATTATGCAGAATATATGATGTTTTTTTTTATTTTAATATTTAACTAATGAGTTTTCAGTACAGCAGATAATAATAATATATATATAGGGTGTGAATTTACCCCTAAAATCAGTATATTGACAGAATAATAACTGCAAATCCACCGTTTGCTGCCTGGATACAGATGTTTCCATGAAAAGAGCAATCCATTTGTTCCTGTATTAAGGAAACATAAGACCCAAGAGTGAAATACTGATAACTGCCTCTTTATTCATGAGACAGAATTCAGTCCCACAGAAATATTACATGACACGCAGTTTTAACTTGTAGGCAGGTATATCGATCATCGTTTAAGTCATCTAAAAAAATAAAAATAAAAAAATAACCCCGATTAGGGGGCCCCCTGGTGGCCGCTTAGTTCGTTATTGTAATTTAACACAATAATGATGTGCACTGATAAATCATGTATAATAAACCCAGCAATGTTCCATAAAAAAGAGTCTCTCTCTCTCTCTCTCTTTAGGCTGTCAGCTGAATGGGATGTCCTACAACAGTTCCCATCACTGGATCAGTCCTGTTAAACCCTGTGTCACATACAGCTGTCAGGTGCGTTGATCAATCATACTGTAGTCCAGAACTTGAATAAACAGAAGCAGATCACCAGGACCGGACTGAAGTATATCTGGAGTAACACTGCAGACTGACTGCTTTAAAAAATAGATTTAGATGAGAAGAAATAACATGTAGATGAACCTGCTAGCTCACCGTATACACAAAATGTGCTTTTTCATATTTAAGTCACTGTAACAAGAGACAAACAATCATAAACATCCTCTTCAATCTTTACTCGCACATGTAAGTTGTAGTTGTTGTTTGTCCAGGAAGGAGTCGTCACTGAAGCAGAGATGAGGTGTGTTATTCACTGTAAAAACCCCAGAATACACCCCAAGAGATGCTGCCCAACCTGCCCGGGTCAGTCAGTGTGTGTGTGTGTGTGTGTGTGTGATGGTAGGTTTAGGGTCGGGTTAGTGTAAGGGGAGAGAATATACAGTTTATACGGGATAAAATCCATTACGCCTGTGGAATGTCCTCATAATTATAGCAAAACAGATCTGTGTGTGTGTGTGAGTGTGTTTTTAGTGCATTTTTCAAGCTAAACAATTTAAAAAGCTCTTTCTGTAAAACAAGACTATTTAATCTGAATGATATGAACAGCATTCTCGATATTAATATGCACAATATTTTCTCAATAATATCACATGATTAATCTATCCACAAGGCTTTTTTTGTCCAGAAGTGTGTGTAATGTCTTTGTTAATCAGAGTCTCATCGCAGCGCTTGTTGATGTTTTACATCTCCACAGGATGTATTTTCGAGGGACATTTATATAAAGAAGACGAAGAATTTCATCCTGAAGGGAATCCCTGTATTAAATGCATCTGCACTGTGAGTTTATCTGCTGAACACTGTTCTCAGATCAGTCACAACAAAACACTCTTGTAGCTAGGGTTGGGTATCGTTTGAATTTGAACGATTCCGATTCCTTGTTTCGATTCCGGTTCCCAACGATTCTCGATTCC
>JAOTRC010000008.1:28910812-28922580 GCA_027497675.1 Cyprinella lutrensis | reverse complement strand
CTTCGATCTGTCATTCCCAAGATGAATTGGTGCTTTATTTGGATGCAAAATGAGGCCCTCACCATCCTAATAAATGAATGTGTTGTAAGACCAGGTGTTTCAGTTTCATTGTCCAACCCCTGTATATTAGTGGAGTAATGTAGGGAATAGTGGAGTAAATGAGGGTTTAGGGGCCATTTCGACCGCCTTAAAAATGCTGGTGTTTCTGATTCTGACATCACAAACTACCTTGTAAGTTGTAAGTAATCATGTCAACGAGTGGATCTCTGAGCTGGAGCTAATTTGCATATTAATAGAACTTCGTATACTAAATTACGCAATTTAAGGGTGTAGGGTTACATTCAAGTTATTTTAAGGCATGAAAAAAATTATTTTCAAGGAAAAAATATGTGTACAGTTCACTTTTGTGATCAAAGATGAGTTTTAACAGATAAAATAATTGACTACAGCGGGACTTTTAAAAATCTTATTTACTTCAAATGTTTGAATGGTATTGTGGAATAATGTTCACATGTAAGCTACCAAAGTTAAAGGAACATCAAGATGTTTAAGACCAAAAAGAATTTTGGCGCATCTTAATCTTTTTATCCAAATCACAAAATAAAGAGTGCAACCAAATATTGTCCATTGAGTAATCCGAACTCCCTATGAGTGAAATCCCAGAAACGCCTTTGACGGGCATCTTCACTAATCCAACCACTAAACACTATAGCAACGTGAATGATGATTCAGCCACTTTGACACAGACACATGCAACCACTGTGGTTCTCGACAACTAGGTCTGTGGCAAAGATTATGGTTGCTCGTTATGGCTAGTTAGGATTTGTTCAGACTGGGTGTCATTACCAGATGGCTGCAATATCTTAGCAGACCAAGGCCATCAGCGCCAGGCCAAGTTTGGGTCCTTCAGGCTGTGCATTGACAGAGTGTCCTCCCCCCACTAGCTGCCTTCAGTGGCAGAGTGCAAACAAGCCTACCCCTGCTGCTTTACAGCATGTCAATTATCAAGCAGTCAGGCAGACGCACATGCACACTATCACAAACACGCAGACAAGCTCTGTGATCCAACTACTGCTTTATGGCATGACAGCTGGCAGGTCAGAGCTAGACAAACACATGTGCATACCTGTAGTTCCCAAATGCAACTATATTAATTCTAAGGTCACATTAAATAACGTTAAATTTAACAGTACAACACACACACACACACATTTTGGCGTCCATCCGCTATATCTCAGCATGTCAATTACCACTGAAAACACCCAACAAAGCTGACAGCTGCCATACTGTAGATCTGAAGAATGTATTCTGATGAACATGCAGAAGAACCAACAGACACACACATCATTTATCTATTGTGTAAAAACAGGCCTTGGAAATTTATTTTTAAATCAATAGAAGGGCCAAATAGTTCACAACATGGTTCCCTTAATGGTTCTTACACCATTGCGGATGCAACAGCGAGGCAAAATTCTGTCAATAAGTTCATTAAAAAAGTGCAAGTACTGACTATAACCAGTGATGAGATGATGTCTGATGATGCCAGCATAACGTGAAAATGCATGGAATATACACCAGGGCAGTGCGATTAATTGATTTTTCGATTTCGGAGTCCAACGATTATGAAAACAAGATAATAGAGGAAAAGAAATGATTGTGGTGCTGACACATTCCTTCCAGCGCGGATTCCTTTCCTTTACAGCGGTACACATTCTTTCCTCCCTAAAAGCCTAAACTTAACATCCAAATCTGCCAAATAAGGGAGTATTGTAAAATACAGTCTACTGTTACTAAACCGTGGGACATGTTTGGTATTAAACAGTGTTATTAAAAGTTCATTAAGCCGTAAAAGAGACACAGTTCCCTGGGCAGCTTTCTGTGAGCGCGCTCCAAGTCAAAGTCGAACGCGAGTAAACAAATGGGCTTCAGATACGCGACTAAATGCGTACATACAGAAATATGAAAATGCCATTTTGGAGAGCATTCACATGAACACAGTGGGTTATGTCTTAAGTAAACGTACACAGTTGAGAAGGAAAGCGCGTTAGCAACAGTATATTGGATCCGTGAATTAGCTATTAAAGTGATAGCAGCCTAATAAACCTGCTGCAGTCTGTCATTATAATGATAATCATGACAATCAAACAACAAATGGCAAAGTGAAACCATTTGCTGGTCTTGACTGAATAACTTAAGCAGCTTTAATAAGGATTCATCTATATTAATGTGTACAGTAAGACTGCAGTGTTAATTTACATTTGTTTATTCAATTGTTTGTTTATGCTATTACTTACCCGAGTAACACTTTAAGTGCATCTTCCTGAAAAATGTAAAATTATTATTTTAATTTGTAATGAAAACAACAAATCAAGTGCTATGATAAAAGAGTTTTGAGGTCAAAACCGTATTGGGCAAGGTAAGTCAGTCAATCTAATTAACTAATCTAATCTGCCCCTTAAACATTGTTTAGGAATCTAAGGAATAAAAGTTGTTGGTGTTTAACTGCATATGGTGTTTTAACTGGAAACTGCAGTGAATTGTAGATATAGGTCTGTTTTTTGGAGTTTTGCAAGAATGTAGGTACTAGAGGCACATAGTTTCCAATGAGCCTTCGTTGAAGGATCCGCCATCATTTTCATGGAGTGTCCTTAAATAAAAATCTCCTCACACATACAATACAACAGACCCAAAACAGATCTGAAAAAAAAACCCTTGCATACAAGTCAAAACACAGAATCATAAAGTAAATGACAGAGCTATTTTCATTTCCAACCACGCAGCAAAGATCCCAAATAATGGAGCGGTTAAAATCAAGCATTATCCAGCCTCAGTATTCAAATGCGTTCTGCTCTTCAGCAGCCACGACTTTGGCCTTTGTCCTCCTGTATGTTCATGTTTTAGTGTGAGAATGTGTGTGCTCCTTCTCCAAAGCCGCCTACATTTGCCACTGCATCAATTAATGATGATCTCCTTCTGCTTTCCCAGCATCAGTCATCTGGCTGAAGTGGTTGTCAGGCTGAGCAGTAACTCCCACACACTCCTGTAAAAAGCCCCTCTAAAGCTTCAAGTGGACAACGAGACCCCCACGCCACTATTAGATCCATTTGCGGCCCCCTCTCTCGATCTTCATCATCTGTGAGATTGAGATGCATGCTGGGTGATTGTTCTGATGGAGTGCTCATGCTGTCTGAATCACATCTGTCACCTAAATACATGCATAATCTTTATGAGAGCTGGATACTCTGATATACTGTGTCTATATTATACGTATAAATAAACGGGTCGAAATCTTATGAAACTTGTGAAGCTCAAATCATTTTTCACTTCAAACACCACTAAGGAAAACAGAAATCCTTTTAGCTTAACACTAATGCAAAAATACATATTTTAAATTGTGAAGTTTAATTGAAATGAATTTGTCAGAGTATTATTTGTCATAATGCCTTCAAACTGACTTAAAAATAAATAATAAAAATAATAATAAATCATGACACGGCAAGTTTTTACTGTAATAAAAGTTAAGAATAGTCTTTGAGAATATTGTGCTTTAATTGCCATGAAAATTATGCAAAATAAACCTAAAACCAGGGTTCTGAAGTCTCACGCATTGGCGGTAAGACACACGCAATTAAACCAGTTCACACGCTCACACGCCACACCATGTATTTCTTACGCTGAAAATGCAATGCCAATCAAGTTGCAGCAAGTTTTATAATGTTGTATGAGGCGCAGGCCCACAAAGTGAGGTTCACTTACGAGAGGTTCTCTCGTATTGTGTAATATCTTAGGGGAAAAACTCTTTTCCACAAGATATTCAAGCCAAAAATTATCTTTAATTTTGAATTATGATGTAGAACACGTTGCAGCAGTATGCAGACATAGCAAGATGGCTCGCGTGCCTATTGGTTGTCCTGCGGCAACTGCAGCAGCCTAGCAAGAGAGGCCCTTGGTGACATCAAATCCAATGGGGGCACTTTGCGCCCACTACGTCACGTCCCGCCGAGACAGGCATGGCCTGGGCCTATAAATACAGCTTGATGGGCTGATATCATCTGATTTTTCATTTCTTCATTTCATTCTTTCATTTCAAGAGCTGGCCTCTTTGGATCATGTAGTGATTCTAAGCTCAAATAAAGGGAATATAATTTTAATGACTGGTCATGAACATGTCCAGAAATCGTATACATATGCTAAAATTACCCATAAAGGGAATAAGTAACCCATGGTATGGACAACTAAATAGCCTACAACGAATTATAATCCGTTCTCCATACGGGTAGGTAAAATTAGATCAATAGTATATATCAATAATCAATCACAACAAATTATAATTAAATATTATTTTGTCAATTGTCTAAGATAGATCGATTCCAAGGATCACCTTTCATGAGGTCAATTTATTATTAAATCTGCTTTGTCCAGCAAAACTGATCATCTGATCTCCATCAAACCTCATAAAAGTTATTATAGACGTTCAAGAGAAGTTATTCTCTGGCCATGAAAATTAACTTTCCTGTTTTATAAAAAATATTATTTAAGAATTGACAGATATGTAAAGCTCGTAGCTTTTTTGAAAAAAGAAACATGCCAGTAAGCATTTATATTTAGAAAAAAATCATAAACAGTAACAGATGGGTGGCAAGTGCACCTAGAGCTAGCTAGCATGTTAGCTTAGCACACCATCAATACACAACAATTTATGAGATTAAAACCATGTTTGTGATCAAAACTTACTTTATAAAGCAAGTCAAGTGTTTTAAATAAACTTTTGTGATCTGATTTAGCTTCAGATAAAAAAATAATGCAGAAATATATATTATTTTTTAGTATTCTGCACAATGATGAAGTCTGTATTGATTAGCATTACATTATGACATATAGCTATTATTATGAAAATACCTGACATGGCTCGAAGAACACAGGTAAATCAAATACCATTGCAATCATGTTTATTGTCTACAAAACATATTTATCTGCATGCAATCTCCGTTAGCTTTATTTATGTCATGCAGTGACTGGAATGTCACATGGTTAATGGCTCTTCTACGTGTGTACCATATATGGACTATACTGTGCATAGGACGCCCTCAGGCTGCTGGTATGGACTGAAAAAACAGTATGTCAGAGTATCCAGTGCTCATAAAGATTACATTGACGCATTTGGGTAAAAATTCAATAAATATTAATTTTGTCTATAGAAATATGATGCAAACCTATGAGAAACTATCAATATTTCTCCAAATCTGCACATGAGCTAAAAGCCCTGAGGGACGTTGTATTGCCAAGCGCTGTCATGACGACACCACAGGAGCTATTTTCTGAATGGGAGCGGCTGACGCTCATAATTCATATTAAAGGTATCGACTCATTTTTTAATTACATAACTCTTGACACAAATTAAGACATAACTGTCACTATACGTTTCTCGGAATACAATAGTGGACAAATACTGGAACTTGAGTCTTATATCTTTTTAATGATGTATAGTTTGTCCATTTGTTCACAATGTCCCACCACAGAATAAATCATTATAACATTTCGACTAGACACATTCAAAATGCAAAACGATTTGTTTTTCCAAACTGTTTGGAACAATTTGTTATATTTTTGTTTATTTACAATTTTGAAATATATTTAGATAAAACTTAGATAAAACTTGAGAACCCTGTAAACATAAATAGTTGTTAAAAGGTATAACCAGAATTATATATTCCAGTTTCAGCAGGACAAAAAACAATGCTCATCTCCCAATTTGTGATTCTCGAAGGACAAATACATGACATGAGCCAAGAGAGTGGGCAGCCGTTTCCGGTGTGTTTCCCTCATAGATCACGCATGTCAGATAGCAGCAGTTTTTAACGCCTGTGATTTGTCATTGTACATGCTGATGAACTGTCCGTTGGGAGTGAATGCAAACGCTCACACGGCAATTAATTTCAGGGCTGTAAATCAGTCATTTAGAAATTGGGCACAGCAAACAACAGCGAACATAAGAATTGAGGCGTGAAATGACAGTATGTGGGCTTCTAATGGTGTACTTTGCCTCCCTTTGGGACTTGAATTCAGCTGTTATCTGTCCTGTCTCTCTTTGTGACTGTTGAGAGAGATCAGTGAAGTGCTGTCACAGGCAAGAGAAGAATACTGAGATTCTGAACTGATGGCTGAGCGATTTTAAGCTATTGTCTGCACAAACGTCCATATTTTAAGGATCTGTGTATGGTGGGAGACTTTGTAATCTAAATATCTTTCTACATCCAGGACTGACAAAATAAAAAAGTAAAGTAAAGAACAAGTAAAGAACAACTGTTCAAAGGAGTATAAATTTGTAGTCACCCATTGTGTCTTGTAAGAAGTTTCCAGTGTGAGCATTTTGCTTGCTTCAAACTAGCAGAAAGCTTGATAAAGGATCAAACGGTTGTACAATATAATATAATAATATAATATAATATTCTGAGCTTCACCGCTATCGTCTGAGCAGCTTGCCGTTAAAAAGAACATCTAAAAACCATCTCTTTCTATGACCTCATTTGACCAGCTTTTCTTGTAAACAAACACAAAGGCAATGTAAAAACAAAAAATCAAAAGGGTCTAATCACTTAATTAGACACCTTGACATATCCATCCCTAATTGCTACTTTTAAAAATGTGCAAGGACACACACACACACAAAGCTTCACAAAAGAGCCTATATGAGCCCCTCTCGATCACACCGAGTGAAATAGGCCATGAAAGGCCAGAGCATTGATGGCCTATCAAAAATAATTGGGCAAAATCAGCAGGGCTGTATGTTAGCCCTCATATATTATGAGGCTGAATGAGGATAAAAATGTACGACGACAAAGAGAGACTTTTATCAAAGAAAACGCCCAATATCGTGCTCATTAAGGCAGCTTGAAAGGACTCTAGAGACATTTCAACTGCATTAGTCGAAAGAAAAGTGTCAACTGACAGTTAATAGGTGAGATATGAAGATCACAGATAGAACTGCTACTGAACTATTGATGCTATTAATTAATGATTAAAAACGGCGTATAACAACTAGAGCCCAACCAATAAAAGATTTTGAAGGCCGATACTGATACAAATATTTTTGGGTTTTAAAATCCGATATAACGGCCGATATATATATTTTTTTTTTTTTCAGAAACACGCAACAAAACATTAACAGATTTCCCTAACATTAGTTATTAGTTATTTGTAGTCAGTGTTGGGTAAGTTACTCTAAAAAAGTAATTAATTACTAGTTACTAATTACCTCTTCAACAGTGTAATCAGATTACTGTACTAATTACTCTCTCTAAAAAGTATTTAATTACTAATTACTTTCAAAATCCCATATCAACCTCAACCAGCTGAATAATACAAGGATAGACGTGAATCTGTTTTAATTCTTTCACATAAATACTATAGAATTGCATGAATTATCCTTAAACTGACCAAGATGGAGAAGGTTACATTATAAAAACATACTTTTTAGCATCAGACAATTCATTTTGACGTTAAACCCACTATTGATTTATGACATTTCAAACTTTTCCATACATATTTTACAATAATTCATATGAATTTGTACGAGTGCGGTCGTACGATTTAGACACCTCATAAAATACGAATCGCTGTGAGATCGGATTGATCAGTATTTACCTCAATTACATCAGAAGTAACTGTAATTAAATTACAGATAAATGAAGAGTAATCCCTTTCTTCACATTTTCAAGGGAAAAGTAATTAAATTACAGGAACTAATTACTTAGTAATTAGTTACACCCAACACTGGTCCATAATGTCCACTAGAAGGCAGTCTTCTTCTCATCATGAACTTCAATTCCCAGTACCCATTGCTTGGACTAGCTGTGTCTCATTATATTGCTCAGCTCATGTTTTCTTTCACTCGTTGCAAAGTCTTGTTAGGGTCACTCTGCTTTTCTGAGTCCTCGGTTTCCCGTGGTTTTGTCTGGTTTTCTGGATTTTCCTTATGGATTTGCCTTATGGTTTTGAAAATGTGCCTAAGTTAGATATAACCTGGTATTATTTATTGATAATGTCAATTGGGTGATGAAGTCTCAGCTGCCTTCTGCTCTTGATCCAGTCAGACATCATGGATGTGAATCAGATCTTCAAGGATCTCGCAGTCATGATCCATGACCAAGGGGACATGATAGGTGGGTTAGACTAGTTCTCTTCCTTTTTCGGCACAGGTTCAGTCGTTCACACGTGTTAAAGCCTGCTTTCCTTGTGTCATCACACACAGATAGCATTGAAGCTAACGTGGAGAGCGCAGAGGTGCATGTGGAGCGAGGGGCCGAGCAGCTCCAACACGCCGCTTACTATCAGGTATGACCACCACACCGTCACACGTTAACGTCTCAGTGCCGGTAGAGACTGTTCATGGTTGTGTTTTCTCTCCTTTTAAGAGAAAATCCCGCAAGAGGATGTGTATTCTGGCTCTTGTCATGTCATTAGTGGCAACCATCTTTGCTATAATCATTTGGCAAGCTATCAGATAAGATGAGAGCTGAAGCTGAGAGAAGGTCTGGATCCTGCTTCGGTGTGTGTGTGTGTGACACTGATAGTAAGAGAATAGTTTCTATATAGTATGTTTGTCTGTGAATTATGTGGAGCAAATACAGTACAGCATCATTACAATTCAGTTTGCATGAATGTAATTCCTTTTGCAACTTGTATTTCGTTGCAGGTCTTGGTCAATTTTTCTCTGAAATTATGCAAAATACATACTCTTAACTTTAAGAAATGTTTACTTCTTTAAATGAACTAAAATGAACTGTTATGATGTTGTGTATGCGCAGTGCTTTGATTCTCACAAGTACATGTATTTCTTGATAGCACATAATAAAGATCAAATACGTTTTAATACATTGTTCTTCAGCTCTTCTTATTTACTTCAGTTGATCAGAGAAATGAGAAATGTTGTTGAGGATCCTGCTTAAGACTTTACACTCTAAAAGTGCCATTATAAAGTAGAATTAACAGTTTATTTATTTAGTTTCTACAGCACAACTGTTTTCAACACTGATAATAATCATAAATGTTGATAAATACAGCTTTGATCACAGGAATAAATGACACTTTACTGTATATTCACATAGAAAACAGATGATTTACACTCGGATAATATTTTACTATTTATATTTGTGATTAAACTTTGGTGAGCAGAAGAGACTCCTTCAAAAATATCACTTTTGAAAACTAGTGCAGGTTATGTCCTTCAAATATAGGTTTTACTTACCCCCTAACTTATTAATATACACGTTTATGTGTATTTATTTTTTGTTTTTAGTACAAGCTAACCCTGGTTCTGTACATAGTTATATGTGTTCGCACTTGTGGGCCATGTTAAACCTTGAAATGAATAAATAATCATACAAATATAGGTTTTACTTGTAATGGTTTTATTTCAAAGCCTCCATCAGCTTTATAAATCATCAAAAAATATTCTAAATATGATAAATAATGTCTCGGTCCTATATTTTTTAAGGAATAAACTGATTTATGTAGGGCAGCAAAGCACCATGTACCTGTTCATCCACCAGGTGGCGCACAATAAACACAGTGACCGGCTCCTCAGGGGTCAAAGGTCACATATGCTGACCCAAACCTCCAGGTTGTGCTCTGTAGCTCAGATCTGTTTCAGCATCACAGATTATCATAATAACTGAAGTTGGAGTTATTTTCGAGTGGTTCTTGTGCGTCATTAATTACATGCATGACCAGTCCAAACACCCCCAATGTCCTCCACTGATTAACACCACTGACGCTCGGCATTCTGGGACAGTGTTGAGTATGATTGCAGCGGCTGAAGTGTGTGTAGAGGGAGTGTGTAGGAGTTGGAGACTCTGCATTGTTTCTTAGCTCAAGCCTTAGTTTGATCCATCACAAGTGCACACATCTCCTTAATTTCATGTAAAATTATTTTAATTTGACCACTGACCATAGTTTCACCGGGAATTATCCTTGTTGGCAACCTTTACATCAGATCTCAGGAATGGGCGATTGGTTTTTAGGCTCTTCTGTCTCGATTTACAGTTATGAAACAACATCATTGTGTCTTTAAAAAAAGAGAGAGAAACAACCTAAAATGTTCTATGTTTTCAAACTGTTAAAGGCATAATAGATTTTTTTTTTTTTGTATCTAAAATATACAATGTATAAATATACATTGTGAGCAAAACGTTCCCTAAAAGCCTGATGTATCAAATGTGATACAAAAAATATATCATAAACAAAATGACTTGGGAAATTGTTTTTTGGATTTTGATTCAAGGCTTAATAAACATCTAATTTCCGAAAATATATAATTTTCGGCCATTTTTTTTAATGTGTCAGGTTTTAAAGGGTTAAAAGAGCAAAGACAGCCATCATTAGAAAGAGAGAGAGTGTGTGTGTGTGAGAGAGAATGTTTATTACATATTATCTTTTCATATGAGACTATACTTTTACCTTCGATCTGTTTAATTTCCTGCTCCAGAGATTATTTTTGCAGAAAACATGAGAACAAAGGAAATGTTCAGTGAAAAGAGGCGGTGGTCCTGAAATGTGTGTGTGTGTGTTTAATTAGGTTATTACTGTAAGTCCAAATAAAAACTACAGATTTTTAAATCGATTTTATATTAAATGAGACAGAGTAAAATTTAAATTAATATCCAGTGTTTATTCTAAGCTTCTTAAGCACCCCCCACCTCAATTGCATGCTAGTAAAACCATTAATTTGTTTCCATATTGTTAGCCATTTTATAATGTGTATGAGTGTATGAATACACAGGATTTACTCATTAGTAATCGGGTTTCTCTGAGGAAGATCATCAGCTGAGATCATGTGTCATGAATAACAGTAGCGTTGGTTTTCACACACACACACACACACACACACACACAAGGATCCAGGGACTGGGGTGTGGATCTATATATAGAGTGCTGGTGTCTGATAGCCTGCACATGTCTGACCCTCCAACACACTCTCTCTACAACACACACACACACACACACACTACTACGATCTCCATGTTTAAACAGAGAAAAAGCACAGAGATTCAAAGCATGCCATGCTTTAACACTTCCACTGATCCCTGAGTCTGTAGAGACGCTTTGTCCTCAATGTCCTCCTCAGGTGGAGTGTGTTTTACCCCAGAGTGTGAATGAAAGGCACCTTCAGCTGCCAGACTGTGGAATGTGTGTGTGTGTGTGTGTTGGGCTGTTAACCAGGAGTTATTTTCAACCAGAACAGAACTGAAACAACCTGATTTGTGTCCCAAGGAGAACAGTAGCGTCCCGGTGTCATGATCTCATGCCTCATTACTGAGACGTTCCAACCAAACACCCTGCCTGATGTTCTCCTTTACTCCTGAAGCAAAGTCCTGGAAAAATGTTGGATTGGACATGCTACCTTTATTAACAGGACAAATATGTTTTGTATGTGATTTTGGGGGTTTAAAGCACTCAGTTTACTTCATTGCTATTCTCAAGTAGCCTATTTTGGGGAATTGGAAAGTTGTTGTTTTTTTAGTCAGTTGAAAAGGTTTTAAATTTAATATAAGCTCATCACGATCACAGATGAACAACATCCAGGATCAACACTGTTCATGAGATTGCATTACATTTACCCAGTTTATATGGAGAGGTACTGAAATGTAGACCTTTGTTTATGTGTCAATCTTCTCAAAACTCTGGATTCTGATAGAGGGCCAAGAGACATGGACCTGGGTGCAAAAATTGAGGCTGTAGACCCTTCCAGAGCTGAGATATTGAAACTC
>JAOTRC010000008.1:28865079-28877865 GCA_027497675.1 Cyprinella lutrensis | reverse complement strand
AATTCTGTCCATAAAAATTATGAACAGAACCGGCGGACTCCGGCAGGGCTGCACTGATCCTTCCTCACTGCTAATTGCGTGACGGGTACTTCTTCCAGACAGTGTTTACCCAGTGTTGGGCGGCAGTTGCTCAGTGGTTCATGTAGGTTATCTACAAACCGAAAGGTTGGTGGTTCAATTCCCGGTTCCACCTGACCAAGTGTCGAGGTGTCCATGAGCAAGACTCCTAACCCCAGCTGCTCCCGACGAGCTGGATGGCACCTTGTTTGGCTGACACCACCGTCGTTGTGTGTGTGAATGGGTGAATGTGAGGCAAATGAAAAGCGCTTGGGTGGCCATTGGGTCTGTGAATGCGCAACATAAATGCAGTCTATTTACCATTTACCCTTTGCAAAATGTGTCCGGAGAGCAGAGAGATGAGATGAATCCCATGTTTGCTCGACAGGGATGCAAAAACTTGTTCTTCATGTGATTCAATTTTATCCCACTTTTTAACACTGAATCACATAGTGGGACCAATAACACTATTGTCAAGCAAGTTACACTCTCCCGACGCTCCCAACTATACGTCACTCACACTTACCAGAGTTCTCAATCTCAACTATTGCCCTTTTATCCCTCATCACGGGCACTAAATCACCCCAGTACAGACACAAAGTCAGCCTCTGGTCTCTCAATTGAATTACCCTGTAAAACTGTACAGACAAAAGATAGTCTTCATGACCGATTTGAAACTTCCAGAGTATTTATCAAGATGTTCGTGTTCATTAAGATCCGGGGAGTTGCCTGGTCACCGATCCAAATTGTCAATGTAATGAACACTGAGCCACCTCATTATGTGATGTGACTTGACATGAAGGTCAAGTATGGTAGCCCATGCTCAGAATTTGTTCTCTGCCTTTAAACCATGCAAGTTAGTCCACACACATTAAGAGTAGTGAACACACACAACCGGCGCACTCAGCCATCTGCTGTCCACGAGTGCCCCAATTATCACTTTTGCCTTGACATGGTGGTCCATCATACTGGAAAATGCAAGAATCATCATCAAATTGCTCCTGGGCAGAATCGACCCTTCGAAGGGAGTTTTATTTGCAGGCAATCTGACCAATAATAAGCCTTTTTCACGCGTAACCGGAAACTACGTCACGCCGGGTAAACTGATTTCTGCCACAGCTGAAACTACGGTGTTTTTGAACTCGGAGCGTTATTTCACAACTTCTCTCTCGACACTTCCACGACTAAGATTTGAGGATGTTGACAGAATTGTTGGACAGCACTCAACAGTTAAAGAAACGAGGCTGAGCAAGGGCTATAAATTCTTCGTTGAGGAATTTATTCACAATTATCAAGGTAAGTTGACAACTATCTGGCGCTAGCACTTTCAACATTATGAATGCTAATTGCTAACCATTTGTATGTGTTCAGTCTCCAATGTTGTTGATCGCAAGGTGGTAGTAAGAGCTAGGTGTTATCGGTCTATGAGGAAAAATGAGGAGCCCCACACTCTTGAGGTTATACATAACGCTAACGTTAATATGCCTGTTGGCTAAAATGAGTTAACGTTAGTCTGAGTGTTCTGATATCAAGTTACTGCGGTTGCAGAATTTATTTCCCTTTATTTTAGTTTCACCTGTATTACGTTTTGCTATGTTGGTTTTTAGTTATGTCTCTTTCATTGCTTCTGCGGTTGCAGACTACAGCTGTATTTCTTGCTTTTGCTGCTGTTTGCAGCTTTCAATTAACAGCACTGAAAGGGATAGTACACTTCAAAATGAAATTCATTCATCATATACTCACCATTAAGTTGTTTTTTAGCCTGTATGAATTTCTTTCTTCTGCTGAACACAAATGAAGAAATTTTGAATAGTAATGTCAGTAACCAAACAGTTTACTGGTGCCATTGACTTCCATAGTACTTTTTTCCTACAATGGAAGTCAATGGGATTTAAGGCATAATTCAAATGTCTTTTTCAGGGTAAAATATGTCAAGACAGAAGTCATAGTGGGTATTGACAAATATAGCAACAAATACTATGAGGACAAAAGAAACTTTTTCTGTATTATTTTGCAGTTTTTAAGTGAACTATCCCTTTAATGTAGCTCACAGGATAAAATAACTATTCATTAGCTAAACGATTGTCTTCTCAAACAGGTGTCACTGGAGACAGAAGAGGTTGTTTGTATTTCTTCCTATATGTGCAGCTGTGCAGCTGGTAAAGGGTTGTGCAACCATCTGACAGCACTAGTGTATCAGACGGCTCACTTTGTGCAGCTGAATTAACAGTCTGTCCCACCACCACTGGCCTGCACGAGTGAGCCACAGAGATGGCATCGTCCAAGAACACAGGCATGTATTTTTTCTTTATTGCAATTGGCAAGAACACTATAGTATCAACTCTAACAAACAAGTAAGTAGGTAAGGCTACGTGTTAACATCAAAGCATTATGGACTAATAATGCACAAGAGTGCAGATTAAGTAACAAAGGTATAAATGAACATCACCCAAGATTAATACAATCTATTAACTGTTATTACACATTACTTCATATTGACTAAATGCATAAACAAATGTAAATGTACAAAACCTCTAAGTGTTTTGAGAATATTGTAACTCTGCATCTGTTTGTTTATGCTAAGGGAGTCCATCCAGAGGCAGTGAGTGAACTTGTTGTCCTGAAGCCAAAGTCATCTGGGAAGACTGGAATCAAGTCTACCCTATACAGGGCTTACACAGGTAATACACAACACTGTATGTGTACAAGTCGTGTACTCAGCTACAAGTTAATGTGTTCAAAACTAATAGTTTGTATTAATGTCTTTAGGTCCCCTTCCAGATTCAGAGGTATTGGCTTCTGGCAGCAAACTGAGTCAGATCCATCCCCAGCCTTTGCTGGCACACATACTAGAGGGCATGTCAGAAATAGAGTTGGTCCCCTCACAGTTTGGTCCTGTACCTCGTGGTAGTCCACTTTCATACCAATGTCCCCCTCTAGCTGTACATATTCCTTTTGTTAATTTCCCCCCACTACCTGTGCTTGGCTATGAGTTTGGCTGTAATTTTAAATATGTGCCCACACACCATCAATCACTTCATCTGGAGTCTTTAAAGGTTACCCATTGTTCCGCTTGTCAGATTGAGGAGGCCACAAGACTACAGTCAAAATGTACTGCTTGGAGACAAATGCGGCAATCAAGAGTTACTGCAAGCAGGTTCCGAGAGGTTTGCCATGTAGTTGGTGAGTCAGCTAGTCAGTCATTAGCGGTAAGAATCATCAAGGGCACGAGGCAGACAAGTGCTATGAAACGTGGCCTTGAACTTGAGCCAGACATTTTGAGAAACTATTCTGAGATAGCCAGTGTTACTGTCCTACCTTGTGGTTTTATTATCCATCCAGAAGCACCACATCTAGGAGCAAGTCCAGATGGACGAGTGCATGATCCATCTGAAACCGTCCAATTTGGACTAGTGGAGGTAAAAAGCACATCTGCTGATAACATTGCCCAAGTTCCGTTTATGAAACTTCAAAGAGGACAAGCCAAACTCAAAGAGTCCCACAAGTACTACTGGCAAGTTCAAGGCCAGCTTGCAATAACTGGTCTACAGTGGTGTGATTTTGTGACTGACACAAAATCAGATTTCACAATACAGAGGATCTGGCGAGATGATGCCTTCATAGCATCAATGAAAGACAAGCTAGACGTGTTCTATTATTATGTTTACATGGATGTGTATCTTTCAGTGGTATAAATGTACGGTAACACTTTATTTGAAGGGGTGTGCGGAAGACTGACATGACACCTTCATAATCATGACGTGACACATGTCATGAATATGAAGGTTTTATGCATGTTTATGACATCTGTCATTAAGTGTCATTCACTCGATTATGACATGTTTCATGCTAATATGACATTGTTTGAGAGGTCTTTTGACAACTTAACATAAATCAATACATCATAACCATTAAATTACATTAAACTGTCAGGTGGTTGGTTTTGACATTGCCTGTCATGAAGCCATTATAACTTTTTAATGACAAATTGAATGTGTACCACTGTAGTTGAGGTCACGAAAAATATTCATGACACATTTGCAATGGCCTCATGACAGCCAATGTCAAAGCCAACCACATGACAGTTTAACTTCATTTAATGTCAAGTTGTCATGACAAAGACACTGACAGGTTAATAATGTATTGGTTTAGGTCATGGTGTCATAAAGACATCCCAAACAATGTCATATTTGCATTAAAAATGTCATAATTGAGCGAATGACACTTAATGACAGTTATCATAAACATGCATACAAGCTCCTTCATATTCATGACATGTGTCATGTCATGATTATGAAGGTGTTAGTCTTATGCACACCCCTTCAAGTAAAGTGTTACCAAATGGGGTAATAATATGAACAGAAACTGTCCATGACCTTTTAAGATTTATTCTTATACTTTTATATACAGTATACCCACATTTATTTACATAATAGTTTATACATTATTATATTTTGAGCTTGATCTTGTGTAAAATATATGTATATATGATATGTATGCATACACATTTACTAATTGTTTATGTATTTGTATTGTGTAAAATAACAATGAACAGCAGAACTGAGTTTACATATGCTTTTATTGATTCTTATTAAAAAAAGGCATTTTGTCAACTATTTCAATGCGTCTGTCAAATTACTTTCAGGAAACTTATAAATAATGTAAAAGTATAAATAATGACAATATACAGTATACAATGACAAGTATACAATGACAAAAGTATAAATAATGACAATATACAGTACAAAGTAAACAAAAAAGTAAAAAAAAGATATTTAATGTGAAATATTGAAGGTCTGTAACTACTATTGTAAAACTGACACTGTCATTGTAAATACATATACTTCTATACTGTACATTCACTCCTCAAGAAACATCGGCCCCTGGTAATTAACCATAAAACAGCAATTATGCCAGATCTGATTGATGCTTCCTGACAAGGTGAGTGGTACAACAGTATCCCAAATGTGGTTTTCCTTGACCCTTCGAATTACCCTTTCCACCAGAATTCTGAGGCGTGCAATGGCCTGTGTTTTTTCACAGTCCTGTTTGCTGAACTGCTTAGCACGTTTGAAAGGTGGAATGATCAGTTTAGCACCAACACTGGAGAGCACATCCTCAATTGTGAATCCTTTGTCTGCCATGACCTCATCTCCAGGTTCAAGCAGGTCCAAAATACCGGATTTCTTTGTGATCTCTTTGTCGGAGATTGAACCAGTGTAAAGCTGGGAGATGAAAGTCATTGCACCACATGGAGCTACTCCAACCAGACCTTTAAATGTTGTAGTGCTCTTGTAGCTGGAGAAGATCTCTGAGTGGAGTGTCAGAGATGTGGGGCTTTCACAGCGGACTTCTGTGCAATCCAGGATGACTCGCACATTTGGACAGAACAAACTGTACTTCTTAGGCATGGAGGAACATATTTGTTGCCTGGACATCCAAATGGGTACTGAACCCAACACAAAGAACAGGTAGTTAGCCCAGGTGATAATGGCCCTACTCACCGTGGCCACGCTTACCCCGAAAATGTCAGCGATTACTTGTTCCCTCAGTCCAGCAGCTACTCGACAGGAATACATGAACAGTTCATCTATGAGCTGGATCTTCCGTGCAGGGCTAGGGCTTGGGGATGCTTCCTGTCCCATCCTCTGTGCCTTAGTCCAGTACACAAGATTGCTGGCAGATGGACAAACAGACTCCCAGAACACCTGGAAAACTTCCTGTGAGGGAAACTTTGTATAGTATTTGATTGTGTGATCAGAGACACAAAATCTGCTCATTATTGCTTGTTTCTCTAGTGACATTTTCAGCAGCCTAGCCTCCAGTTCTTCAATGTACTGCAGAGCCTCATCTAATGCACCTATAAAAATGTAAATAATAATATTGTTAGCAACTAATTAATCTGTTTTTTTTTTTTTGTATTTCACGTCACAGCACAGTCTACACTGTTATAACACAAGCAAAATTTAACATAAGTACTTACCGGCAGGTGGGCGTGCCACGTAGTCATGTTCCTGAACATGACTGGATTCATTGGGTGCATCTTCTGAGACCACCGGTTGCTCCTGAACACGTACATCCACGCCAAGTCGAACGGCAGATCTCTCGAAAGCTGACAGCCTTTGAGGGGGTACATAGAAATTGTTCCAAGGGAAACGACTGGGAATGGCACCAACCTTCAGCCGCGAACTTCCTGGAATGTAGTCGGCAGCGATAAAATGCTGACTGCAGACATACGTGCTGCCTCTCCGAATGACAAACGTAGACCCTTCGTCCCGTCTAATAGCGATAACCCATTTCTTTCTTTGGTCTTCATTCATAGGATACCCGTGAAAAGATAAATAAGGTTGTTTTTGCTTAGAATTGCTGCACTGAGGGACACTACAGCAACACTTATTCTTGGACTCGGCCATTGTTGTTATCACCGGAAGTAAGTTTACCCGGCGTCGGCGATCACCGGAAACACAAAACCCGGAAGTGTGAAAAAGGCCTATTACTGCACACCTGATCCTCATCACCTGACTATTTAAACCCTGCTTGTTCTCACACAAATTGCAAAGTCTTGTTTGCCCAGGCTACATTTCTGAGCGTTATCTTCATTGTATATTCTGCCTGTGTTTTGACCCTGCCTTGGATTACCGACTAGGACTCTTCTCAGCCTGCCTTTTGATCTCTGCTTCACCCGGACATTCTCTTCTGTTGTCAGCTGCCTGTCCTGAACCTCTGCCTGTTTTGACCACGATTGATGCCCCGTCTCTGATACTGTTGTCTGCCCTGGTATTTGACCCCTTGACTGTTTTTTGTACACTGAGCTCGCTATATTTGAATAAATCTGCAGATGGATCCCACTCAGCCTGCGTCTTCATTACAGAAGACTTCGCCCACTACAGATCCAGCAGTTCTCAGGCAACTCACCAGCGAGCTTTCAGCCCAAGCGAATCAACTGGCGGCTCACCATCAACAACTAAGTCGACTCACCACTATGACAGAGGAGTTGATGAAAGCAGTACAGAGTCTCCATCAGCCTGTTTCTCCACCCACTGCCCCAGCACCTCAACCAGATCAGGTACCGATTGAAATGCCTCCCAGCCCACTATCTGCTAATCCACGTTTAGCCTTTCCAGAGAAGTTTGATGGTTCCCCAACAAAATGTAAAGGATTTCTTATGCAGTGTTCCATCTTCCTGGCTCAACAACCTTCGTTATACTCAACGGATAACAGTAAGATTTCGTTAGTGTGCTCTCTGCTCACGGGAAAGGCACTAGAGTGGGCAACAGCCGTCTGGAACAACCAAGGACTACAGCACACCACTTACAATAACTTTATTCAACGTTTACGAGAGGTGTTTGAACATGCTGAAGGAGGAAGGAATCCTGGGGAACAACTTCTTGCACTTCAACAGGGAAGAGATACAGCAGCTGAATTTGCTCTGACGTTTCGCACTCTCGCTGCCCAAACTGTATGGGTAGACGATACATTAAAACTGCTGTTCCGCCAGGGATTAAACTCTGACTTGCAGTCAGAACTTGCATGTCGTGATGAAGACAAAACCCTATATCAATTCATTGACTTGGCCATTCGCATTGACAACCTTATTCGCTCTCGGAGATCTAATCAACCTACATGTTCTTTCAACCAAATGAGTCAACCTAGTGATCACACTGAACCCATGCAAGTCGGGCGAACCCATCTTTCCACAGAGGAACGTGAACGCCGCATCAGAAACCACCTTTGCTTATACTGTGGCCAAGCAGGACATCTGAGAGCTGATTGCCCGACTCGACCCTCTCAGACCCACAACCGCAGGGTGAGTTTGCTGATTTCTGCCATATCAACCAATACATGTATGGAGTTACCAGTTAAATTAACCTGTCAGTCAGAAACGATCACCACTCAGGCTTTACTAGACTCTGGGGCAGCAGGCAATTTTATTGATGAAGGCCTAGTCCGACAGTATAAGATACCACTAACCCGTTGTGAATCTCCTTTGGCAGTGGCAGCGCTAGATGGGCGCCCCCTGGGGACTGGCCATGTTCAGTATACCACCACTGATCTGTGTCTACAAGTTGGAGCACTACATACTGAAACAACACGCCTCTTCGTCATTCACTCTCCACATAACCCAATCATCCTTGGTTTACCCTGGTTGCAGGACCACAATCCACAAATTTCCTGGCGTGAGAAACAAATCATACGTTGGGATCCCACCTGCTATTCCAAATGCCTGAAGTCAACCCCATTGATACCGGTAAAGACTACTTTTATTACTCAAGAGCTCAACACAGCACCATACGTACCCCCTGAGTATGTTGACTTGATGGAAGTGTTCAGCAAAACCAAAGCCTCACAACTTCCACCACATCGACCTACTGACTGTGCCATCGAACTATTACCTGAAACCACACCCCCTAGAGGAAGAATCTTTCCACTATCCGAACCCGAGGCTAACGCAATGAGATCATACATCGAAGAAGAACTGGCTAAGGGTTTCATTCGACCATCCACTTCACCAGCAGCAGCGGGATTCTTCTTTGTGGAAAAAAAGGATGGGGGTCTCCGTCCCTGCATTGATTATAGGGGTCTAAATGAAATAACAGTCAAATTCAGATATCCACTGCCTCTGGTTCCTGCAGCCTTGGAACAACTAAGAACTGCTAAAGTTTACACTAAGCTCGATCTACGTTCCGCCTACAACCTCATACGCATTCGAGAAGGGGACGAATGGAAAACTGCGTTCTCTACCAGCAGCGGCCACTATGAATATCTTGTTATGCCTTTTGGACTGTCCAATAGTCCATCTGTGTTCCAATCTTTCATCAATGACATATTCAGAGACATGCTAAACCAGTGCCTAATCGTATACATTGATGATATTTTGATCTACTCGGACACCATGGAGGAATACATCAAGCAGGTCCGGGAAGTCTTGCAGCGTCTTATCAACCACCAACGTTATGCCAAGGCAGAAAAGTGTGAATTCCACTAATCCTCAATTTCCTTCCTTGGTTACATCATCAGTCCGGAAGGTGTGTCTATGGACGAGAGAAAGGTACGAGCGGTTCTAAATTGGCCTCAACCTACTACAGTGAAAGAACTGCAAAGATTCTTGGGTTTTGCCAACTTCTACAGAAGATTTATCAGAAACTTCAGCTCAGTCGCCGCTCCGCTCAATGCCATGGTAAAGGGGGGAACCACCAAGCTTTGCTGGACTACCAATGCCATTCAAGCCTTCAATGAACTTAAGAATCGGTTTACCTCTGCTCCCATTCTGCACCATCCTGACCCCAATGTACCTTTCGTGGTGGAGGTTGACGCATCCAACACTGGCATTGGAGCCGTCCTCTCTCAACGCCAAGGTAATCCACCCAAACTCTTTCCATGTGCTTATTACTCCAGAAAACTCTCCTCTGCTGAACAGAATTATGATGTGGGCAATCGCGAATTACTAGCAATGAAAGCAGCCCTTGAAGAATGGAGACACTGGCTGGAGGGGGCGAGACATCCCTTTTTGGTATTGACAGATCACCGCAACCTGGAATACCTACGCTCTGCCAAAAGACTAAACCCCAGGCAGGCCAGATGGGCCCTGTTCTTCACTCGATTCAACTTTTCAATCACCTATCATCCGGGATCAAAGAACATCAAAGCCGATTCACTATCACGCCAACATGATGCCACCCCTCAAAATCCCTCTCCAGACCCCATTATCTCACCTTCTCTAATACTAGCTCCAGTTCAGTGGGACATCATGACCGAAATCACTCAGGCTCACGCACAGAACCCACCACCTCCGGAATGCCCGCCCAACCGAACCTTTGTTCCCCTAGGACTACGGGAAAAGGTAATCCACTGGGTGCATTCATCCACAAGCTCTGGCCACCCAGGCATCACTACTACAGTTAAATTATTAAAAAAACGGTTCTGGTGGGAGACTTTACAGACAGACACCAGCACGTTCGTGAATTCTTGTCACATTTGTGCAGCAGCAAAGACCTCCAGACAACTACCAACAGGACTACTACAACCCCTACCCATCCCACAGCGACCATGGTCCCACATCGCTATTGACTTTGTCACCGATCTGCCAGTCTCGCAGGGTAACACAACCATACTAACTGTCATTGATCGTTTCTCCAAGGCATGTCGATTGATACCTCTACCTAAGCTCCCGTCAGCATTCGAAACTGCAGAACACCTCTTCCACTTTGTATTCCGCTATTATGGTCTTCCCGAAGACATTGTCTCTGATAGAGGTCCCCAGTTCACATCAAGGTTTTGGAAGGCCTTCTTTCAATTACTGAATGTCAATGTAAGTCTCACTTCAGGTTACCACCCTCAATCTAATGGACAAACGGAACGACTAAACCAAGAGATCACTAAATTCCTCAGAATGTATTGTCAGCAGAACCAATCCGACTGGAGCCGCTTTCTTCCCTGGGCAGAATATGCACAGAACTCAATTCTCAAACCCTCCACAAGATTAACACCTTTTCAATGCGTTCTGGGGTTCCAACCTCCACTGTTCCCATGGTCTGGTGAGCCATCCGAAGTACCTGCTGTGAACGACTGGTTTCAACGAAGTGAGACTGTTTGGAATCAGGCGCATGTCCACCTACAACGTGCCATAAACAGGGGTAAAGAACAAGCGGACCGCCATCGTCGCCCCAGTCCCAACTACACTCCTGGTCAGTGGGTGTGGCTTTCAACTCGAGACCTCCGTCTGCGATTACCCTGCAAGAAACTCAGTCCCAGGTATGTGGGTCCTTTCAAAATTTTGAGACAAATCAATGCTGTGTCATACCGCCTTGAATTACCAGCCACTTATCGCATCTCTCCTACGTTCCATGTTTCTCTGCTAAAACCTGCCGGTGGTCCGAGGGTGGAAGAGGAAGGCGGTGACTCAGGCCCCCCACCCATGATCGTGGACGGCGAGGAGGCATTTCAAGTGCGAGATTTGCTAGATTCTAGACGTCGGGGACGCCAGATCCAATATCTGGTAGACTGGGAGGGGTACGGTCCGGAAGAGAGGTCCTGGGTCAATGCGGACGATATCCTCGACCCCAATCTCATCGTTGAATTTCACAGGACCCACCCGGAGAGACCGGCCCCACGACCACGAGGAAGACCCCGACGTCAGATGTGCTCTCGCTTCAGGAGCCGCTCGCAGGGGGGGGGCTCTGTCACAAACGCCTGTGAAGATTCCCCTGTCGGCCACCGGAGGTCTCACTCTCCTGAATACTGAACATTAGCCCTGAACTACATTTCCCAAGAACCCACATACAGGGACTGATTACTGCACACCTGATCCTCATCACCAGACTATTTAAACCCTGCTTGTTCTCACACACATTGCAAAGTCTTGTTTGCCCTGGCTACATTTCTGAGCGTTATCTTCATTGTATATTCTGCCTGTGTTTTGACCCTGCCTTGGATTACCGACTACGACTCTTCTCAGCCTGCCTTTTGATCTCTGTTTCACCCGGACGTTCTCTCCTGTTGCCAACTGCCTGTCCTGAACCTCTGCCTGTTTTTACCACGATTAATGCCCCGTCTCTAATACTGTTGTCTGCCCTGGTATTTTGACCCATGACTGTTTTGTACACTGAGCTTGCTATATTTGAATAAATCTGTATATGGATCCCACTCAGCCCGCGTCTTCGTTACAAGATGCCTGTATACCTCTCTATGGAGAGGCTTGTGAATTCTCTAGTTGATATTTGAGAAAGTTACTTACATTTAAGAAGTGGATTTGAATGTATTTTTTTATTCTCAAATAATACTTTTTGCCATGGTTTATAAAAAAATAAAATAATAAATTTTATGTGAAGTGTACACATTTTTGCATTATTACTACAGTCAAACCTGAATACAGAGAAAGTATATATTTTTACATTACAATTTAACAACAAAAAAAACAGCAATGCTTTTTCTCAGTTTATTTAGCTATTATTATTATTATTTTTAAACATTTTAATTTATTATTATTTTTAAACATTATATTAATTATAATTTTAAAGGAACTACAAACAGGTGAGAAACTAATGAATAACCATGGAAACTAGCAATTACAGACAACTCAAGCAAAATGGAACATGGCAATGAGTGACAACGAAACCAAAACAGAATGATACCATTACACTCACAAATCCCAAATGTTGCCATAGTTGCATGCTATATCCTATATCCAAGTAAAACAGTGGCCTTCTAATATTTTATTAAAATCGAATGAAGCTGTGCTAATGCATTTCATTGGTTTGAATCTGTCTTTACAGTTTGCAATGGCAGCATGCGGAAATATTACGGTCTTGCTAAATGGGTCAATTCATCATGCTTTCAACAATAAAAGGTGTGTATGTTTATTTTTCTAGCTATAATGTGCAATGTCATAATATGCTTATGTCCCTTTAAACTTTAAAATAATTTGATTTCTGCAGTTTAAGATGTTCTTGGTAAAAATTAAGCTTCTTTAAATAATCATAATGACCATAAACTGAATTGCTTATAGTTGTTAACAACATAAACCTGAAAAAAACTAAATGTTTTAGTAACCTAATAAGAATTCTAATGGGCTGTTTCTATACAATATATCGTCGCTGTCCGATGAAAACGGCGTATGTCCATTTTTGGCGATTTTGAGATTTTTTGACGGATTGAATGTCCAGGTTCATTTCCGTGTACTGCATGCGTCACATTATCTAAATGACCAATGAAAAGTTGTGAAATCATGTC
>JAOTRC010000008.1:28793989-28807655 GCA_027497675.1 Cyprinella lutrensis | reverse complement strand
ATATATGTGTGTAAAGTATTTTGTTTTTCAATTAGTTTATGTCACATTACAACGTTATTATTTTACTCACTGTAAGTTTGCAGATGTAAGATTTGTATTTTGTTCATGCATTTATTTATGCATATATATTATTTATTTAAATCGTACTTCATTTATGTTATGCAGTTTTTAATTTTAATCTATTTATTAATTTCCTAACTTTAATGTTTTTTATTTATTTTACCATTTATTTTATTTTTAAGTTATTTTTATTATTTATTTTAATCAAAGTTTTATTTATAGTTACTGTTTTGTTCAGATGAAATTTACATTTTTTATTTTAATTGATCAAATGTATCAATATTTATTGATTTAATATATATATCACATATATATTTATATCATATATCAAATATATACTATTTTTACTTATTTTAACTGATTATTTGTTTAAAACAAATATTTATTTTTTTTATTTTTTTACATATTTTACTCATGTTTTCATACATCATATTGTTATTATCAATTTACTTAATTTTATGTATCTATTTTTATTAAAGTTTGATTTTTTTTTTAATGGGGGGTGTTAAATGAATCTTATTATTACTTAATTCAAATTAATTTTTTTTACACTGCTTTTTATCTAAGCCTGTCCCGGGCCTAAGTTTGAATAACCCTGCTATAGATTGTTATGAATATTATATTTTTAAAAATATAATAATCTGAACAAAGACTGCAATAATTGTTATGGATGAATGCACAAACATTTTAAATATGAACTACAGTGTTGACATCACCAACCATTTCGCCCAAAATAAAGTAAAAAGTATAGCAGCTAAGCGTTTCATACTTCACGTAAAGAACATGCTTGATATTAAATCTGTTAAACATGCAAAATAATATTGTTAATAAGTGATCACGTTTAAAGAAGCAAATTATGCAAAAATAAAAGGTAAAATTTAATTATGTCATTTAATACCGAAATTGCCAGCTATGACATCATGACGACAAAAGCAGACATGACCTGTAGAAATGACAGTTTTTGAGTCCAAAATATGAAATAGAAATTAAATAGAAATAGAAAGTAAAAACATTTAAGTCACCGTTGGACATTTTAAAGGACAATTTACACACAGAACAAACAAGTTACTGTACGAAAATTATCTTTTAAATTAGGAGGGTGTTTATTTTCTATTACGTTAGCCCAAAGGGCCAAAAGTAACTCCTGTAAAATATCAAGGAAAGTCTGCGTTATGAAACATAAGCAGAAACCATAGACAGTAAAATAACACCCCAGAAGTGCTTGTTTATTGACGGATCTCATAAACGAGATTTCTAACTTAGTTGATCGAGTCTTACCGCGTTGCTGTGACGTCAGATCCTCTGAGTCAAGAGGTGGAATCCGCAGCACTCTCGTCTTCAGCTCTTTACACATGATGACACTCTTAAAGGGCTTGTTTCGTGTATAAGATGGAGTATTTAAACGTGTGCAGGTCGTACGAATAAACCTGAAGAAGACCATAAACAGCTGCGCTCAATGACGAGCATGCTTTCACACAACAGGAAGCCGCGGCTGACAGCACTTCAAAATAAAAGTCCCGCTGAGGCAATGCTGCGGTTGTGTTACAAAACAAACTTAAAAGTCCCCTGTAGTCAATAATTTTATCCAGTAAAACTCACCTTTCATCACCACAATTACACATTTAAACGTTTTTTCCTGTGGAAAAGAAAGTTATGTACCTGTGTGTTTACAGGGGTTTCACGTGAGATACCTCTCCTAACTGTATGTGCATAGACATGTACACTAGACCTCACCTTGGCTACGGCAGTTCATTGGAACGAATGCGTCAATAGAGCCGCCATCTTGAAACAGGGGAGCCCCAGTCAGTGTAGTAGACACAGGTCTAACTGAAATAAAATCACCATAAATCATCATGAATGCGATTTTTCTTGTTTTTTTGGTTTGTTCCAAAGGACAGACATGTATTTATCATTGATTCCAGAAATATTTTTTTATTTATTTTTTAAAATCATTCTTCCTAGTTCAGATTTCATCCGTGAACATCATATACTGCACAAAAGTCTGCCACCATCAATAAATTCGAAGTAAAGGCAGAGATAGCAGCGTTACCAAGCTACTTCCTATGACAAGACCCCTGTTCCAAGATGGCGGCGGTTTTGACGCATGCTTAGAGTCCCAAGGTGAGGTCTAGTGTATGTCTATGGTACGTGTGCATCAGATACCTGTGTGTGTTTACGGGGGTTTCGGACAGCTTCCGTCAAACTATCAAGCCCCGCCCACACGTGACGGGATTGGTCACATGTTTGTGATGCAGCAAACAGGGGCGTTTTTGAGACTGTCTCTGGTTCACTGCAGTTTTAAGGAGAAAATACTCAGCAATGCTGTCGACTAATGAACTTAGACGTGGCTTTTCTTAAAGCATACTAAAAACACCACATAGACACATAAACAAATACTTATTTTTCACCTCAGGGGGGCTTTAAATGACTGTGGTTATTTGGTCTCGCAAGAACGACCAATTAAGTGCAAATACCCTGGTGCATCCTGTTAAGACCAATAAATATAATCAACTTGCTGATGTAATTAATTATGAGTAATGAATAATTGATTTAATTCAGGCCGACTGCATCGTGATGTACAGCCAACACTAAAAATGGCGTCAACTGCAGGTAAGATATTTTCATACATTTGAAGAACCATTTCATAGGTTAATTTAGTTATTTATTAATCTCTCGCTTCAGGAAAACCTGAAGACAATAATGCTGAGGAAGAGGATCTACACACAAATCGGGTAAATTGTATGTTTTTGCATATATGTTCGAAAACCACACTCTTTTTTAATTATTTTATTTAAAACAGTGTCCTTCTGAGAGAAACCTGGAGGCTCTTGATGCCCAAATCTCTGAGAGAAAAGAGCAGATCAGTCTCTGCGACGCGATCCTGAACGACCTACTGGAAATCCAGAACATCGTCGCTGTGGGTTCAATACGGTTTTATAGAGTTGATTTTAAAAGGCTTTTCAACTCTACTTATTCAATTATTTATTTTGGTAGGAAAAAGGCCTTGAGAACACGTCATATCCAGGACCAGATAACTGAGCAGATTATGATTTGTATTGTAATATGTATGTGTGTGTGTGTTTATAAATAAAATCTTGATGTGAAACTGTTGGGCTGGAACAATTTCTTTCTGAAACGAGAAATAATGTAACCATTTACACAGGGTTTTACTGGTGTTGTATTGCTTTTTGATTCAAAAAGTTATTACTTTGCCATAATACTTTATACAAAACAAGCATATGAGAAAAAATTTCACATTATACATTCTTGAAAAATACAGATCTTTACAGTTTCCTCACACTCTGGGTATCAAAAGCAGTCATTATGGAAGCATCTGTGACTCGACCAACATGCCGGACCAGGAGATTTCTGAATTTCAGAATTTCAGAATAAATATATCTTCTATGGAAAGCAACTGTTTAAGAAGCAATATTAATATTTTTGTTGCCCTGAAGGACCAAATCATCAGTTAATGCCTTCAGAAGACCCACGTGTGAATGAAAGCGTAACGATGAAGATGATGATGGCACCTGACGAAGGTGGAATGATTCAACATCTTGAAGGTCAAGCAAGTAGTTTTTCACAACTATTTTCCCAACATTAAAACAAATGCATGATTTTTATGTCATGTGAGTGTCAAAGAAATTACATAAAGCAGCATAAGTTCTCAACAGGAATATATATATATGTATATATGTATGTATATATAAACATTGCAATGCCCAGATACAAAACAAAACAACAGATTAAGTCACATCAAACATAACTGTACACAACATTTTGATGGGTTAAGAAAAAAAAAAGGCTGTTAAATGTGAAATATTCAATGCAACAGGACAGTTTCACTCTATGTTGAGTCTTGCATATGCTAAATATGAACGCTGACACGTGATATTTTGCGTGTGAACATGTACAGATGGAGTGGTTTGATGCTCTGTGACACATTGCATAGTTGTTTTTGTTAGCTGATGAATAAAAAATTGGCTTCAGTCAACATTAATCTTTCATCCTGTAAAGTAACTAGTCCTATATGAAATGTCAACAAACAATAAGGTCAGAAAGCATGTGCATTATTATTATAATTAAGGTACGGTTGATCGTGTTTATCGTCTGGATAAGTGCCGGTCATTAGGGAAAGAACTGTTCAAACTGTAATAAGTCTGCACAGTTCATAGATTAAAAAGAAACTGTAGTGGATAAATAAAGCACCGGATGGACACCGAGGGAGCGACGCACAGGCTGTTATTTGGCACTGGACAGGAAAGGCTCAGTGTTTCTCCGCCGGGATCTGAGACGGGGAGGAATGAAGGAGCGAGCTGGAGTTGTAAGGCAGTTCTCGAATTACAGGGTCTGGAGAACTACACACTACACACAGCTGACAGCGCAGGCAGTGCAGAGGCTCAGCTCTCCTCTCACACACACACTCCTGTACAAAAATACGAATACAATCTAATGGCTGAAACATTTATCATTTAAAATCTACTATATATTTACATTACTGTCAGCTAGAGTCTTTACAGCAGTGGTTTAGAAGAGAGGGGCGAACGAGCGCAGGCTGAACTGTGGCCGGGTAGTGCACTACACACACACACACAGACTCACTCACTCACTCAAGACACTCACTGGCTCACTGACTCACTGACTCACTCACTGACTCACTCACTCAAGACACTCACTGGCTCACTGACTCACTCACTCACTGACTCACTCACTCAAGACACTCACTGGCCCACTGACTCACTCACTCAATCACTGACTGACTCACTCACTGACTCACTCACTCACTGACTCACTCACTCAAGACACTCACTGGCCCACTGACTCACTCACTGACTGACTGACTCAAACACTCACTCACTGACTCACTCACTCAAGACACTCACTGGCTCACTGACTCACTCACTCAAGACACTCACTGGCTCACTGACTCACTCACTCAATCACTGACTGACTCACTGACTCAGACACTCACTCACTGACTGACATAGACACTCACTCATTCATTGACTCACTCACTGACTGACTCACTGACTGACTCACTCACTCACTCACTGACTGACTCACTCACTCACTGACTGACTGACTCAAACACTCACTCACTGACTGACTCAAACACTCACTCACTGACAGACTCGCTCACTCACTGACTGACTCACTCATTCACTCACTGACTGACTCACTCACTGACTGACTGACTCAAACACTCACTCACTGACTGCTTTAAACACTCACTCACTGACTGGCTCAGACACTCACTGACCCACTCACTGACTGACTCACTCACTCACTGATTCAGACACTCACTGACTTACTCAATCACTGACTGACTGACTGACTCAGACACTTACTCTAACACTCACTCACTCACTCACTGACTCACTCACTCACTCACTTACTGACTGACTCACTCACTCACTGACTCAGACACTCACTGACTGACTGACTCACTCACTTACTGACTGACTCACTCACTCACTGACTGACTCACTCACTTACTGACTGACTGACTCTCACTCACTGACTCAGACACTCACTGACCGACTCACTCACCGACTGACTCACTCACTGATTCAGACACTCACTCTTAACACTCACTCACTGACTCACTGACTCACTCACTCACTCTAACACTCACTGACTCACTGACTCACTGACTAACTCACTCACTCGAACACTCATTCACTCACTGACTGACTCAGACACTCACTCACTTACTGACTGACTGACTGACTCACTCACTGGCTCAGACACTCACTGACTCACTGACTCACTCACTCACTGACTGACTGACTGACTCACTGACTCAGACACTCACTGACTGACTGACTCACTGACTCAGACACTCACTGACTCAGACACTCACTGACAGACTGACTCACTGACTCAGACACTCACTCACTCACTAACACTAACACTCACTCACTGACTCAGACACCCACTCACTCTAACACTCACACACACTGACACACTCTACTGCTTGTTCTTCTGAATCCCTGAGCGGGCCACAAAAGAGACTCGTGGGGTTTTCAGGAAAGGAAAGTGCAGGGGGACGTGACGAGACGCAGTGAACTGTAACAACCAATGAGAGAGAAGAAAGCAAACCCAAGCACACGCCCGTCACAAAGGCAAGATTACAGTGTCTGATCCCATCACAGAGGTTCAAGAGCTCATATTTCATCCAAAAATCAAGGACATTTCTTTTTGCATAAATAAAAATGTAAATTTAAATCAGTCTAAATTAAAATTCAGTTTAATCTTAAAAAACATCTTCTTCTTTTTTTTACATGAACATCACGGATGTTAATAGCCATAATATTCTAAACGGTTCTACAATTGGGATAATTTCTTTATGCAAAAAAAAAATAAACAAAAAAAAAACATTTTATATCTTTCGTTTGATAATGGGAAATATGACCCGAAGAATTCCTAGACCGGTTTCGTGAGATCCACTTAAAGTATCTTGCTCCGCCCAGTTAGGAGAGCGAAAATTGATTGAAAATGTGGGAAAAAGAGCTACATTAATCCAACAATTGAGTATTTGAATAAATTAACATATATAAAATTAAATACTAAGTTAAAGGCAGCCAAAACAAACCTCGGAATTACATTTAAAAGGCAGGGAAATGTTCATCACCCAGACCGACAAACCGTCAAATAAAACATCTCAAAAATCACATTAACCACTGCAGCCTTTCCAATAAATTACACATAAAATACTTCAATGTGCAGGACTTCGAGTAGATGATGGAGGCCTTACTGTTGAAGTCTCATATATATATATCCCATGATCGATCTAGTGGGTTTCAAGTTTAAAGTTAAGTACAGCATGTATGCCTCGTTTTGTACGGTGAATCTCTATAAGCAAATGTCAAATATTAATAATTGAGCGGGGTTAAACGCTAATGAGACTCAAAGCTAATCAGGGCAGCACGATTAATCACAGTGAAACCGCACGCGATCTGGCAAAGGCTGCGATTATTTAATGCAGTTTGTCAAGCGGCTGATCGGTAGTTGAACACCAGAGGGCGTCTAACACGCACACACTACATATCCCTCTGAACACCAGAGGGCGTCACACACACCGAAAATATCCCCCGCAGAAGTACGATAACGCACATCACTCCAGGAAACCCCTATAGGCTTCATAGTATCTGAATAAACAGACGATTGAAACGCTTTGATTGAGTAAACACGACTAATAAACACACGACTGCCTTATTCTACGTGAGAAGCGCGTCATCTCACCGAAGAACGAGCTCAGCTGTGTTTATGAAGGGAGTTTGGAGTAAAACAATGTTATTAATGTTGTCTTTTGTTCATAAATGCGTCTCTGCGTCTGAAACTCGCAGTGCTTTCAGAGTGAGCCGTGCGTCACTGACAAGCCGCGCATAACTAATAATCACAGCCTTCGCCATTTCAAAATCCCGATAAGCCAACTCGATTTAAGTGCGATTACATATTAATGTCGATTAATCACGCAGCCCTGAGCATTATGAGAAGCTGCTCTGCCTGCTGCCCTAAACTGCTCTGCCTGCCTTCGAAGTGCACCATAAACCACTGGTTTGGATGGTGTGTGTGAGATGCGCATCTGTACACGGTACAGATGAACCTCTAGGGGGCGCCGCTGGGGAACTGGTCCAGCAGGGCCTCGATGTTGGCCGTGGTCTCCGGGCTGAGCAGGTCCAGGCCGTCGGCGGGGGGGTCGGGGGTCACGGGATCGGGGGCCGGCTCTGATGGAGGATCCTCGGGGAGAGATGGAGGAGCAGGAGGAGGTGGTGATGTAGTCTTGGTCTTCTCCGCTGAGGAGGCGGTGCTCTTGTCTTTAGCCGAGTCTCTGCAGGCACACTGACACTGGCAGGACTCCTCCTGCTTTATGATGATCACCGGCAGGCTCAGGCCGATCTGCTGCACTGCGTTCCCTGAAACACACACACAGCTAGCTGTGATAATACACATTAGCATGGGGCTTGACATTAACCCCTTAACTGTCACCGTCCCGGTACCGGGACGCCTAAATTTACTTCACTATATTTCTATTAAATCCTAATCAAATTATGACAAATTATATATCGTTGGAAAGGTTTAAGACTTCTAAATAGATATTCTACCCCTGTTTTGTGTTACAAATTATGTAGGAAGAGTAATTGATGAATTTATGACAAGAGTGCACCTCAAAAAATCTGCATCATAACAGGAGTTTTGACCTTTGTCACAAAAAGTCGATGCACCCACTTTTAATCATTGAAACTTCTGTTTTTATGCTAAACGTTCATAATAAAACATATAATCTAGTACTCTTGAATTTAAAAAAATTTGTATAATATTATCCTCTTAAAATTGTAATATATATGTATATGTTATCCTCTGAAATATAATATTTTTTTATCGCCTTTTTATTATATCACATATTTTAGTAGTTATCATAAATTTGGTATCATTTGAAATCTTATAAACTCAGAATTCATCCTGTGAAAATCGTTTTATAATTGAACATTGCGTTACCATAGAAACGATACTTATTTTATCAGGCTCCTCCCCTTTTAGGCATTATTATATTTCATAATTTATGATCAAAACCTTTTCTAATCTTGACAAAACACATATTGAGTTTTAAGGTTCCAAATTTTGTGACAGAATTGATATTTGGACAGAAATTAATTTGTTTAGGCAGAATGTATACAACTAAATTCAATGGAATTCAATGGCACCCGGTGGCTATTTCTGGTACTACGCCTAAACAAAATCTCATGGGAACTTATATTTTTGTGATATCAACTTCAACTTTTTTCATAGTAGGAAAAAAATATACTATGGAAGTCAATGAGACCAGAAACTAATAAATTAAATAAATTTAAATAAATTAAATTTCCATTAAATCAAAATGTATTCTTTTCCATTCTAAGGTTTTGGATCATTTCCTTCCTTTTGCCCTCATATTTCTTACAGTGTACCATGACGCAGAGACAGCCCTTTAAATATAAAATCAGGATGGAAATGCCTTTTTTTCTAAATTATAACAGTTTTTGATGTATAATACTTTTATAAGCACCTCAATAAATAATACTAAAAATGCAATAATGCTGCCATCTGTTAACACCCATTTATTACAGTATGGCTCTGTAAAGGGTTGTTTGTGCTGAAGTCTTTGCTGCAGATTTCAGATGATCAGACATACTGTGAGATGAATCATAGCCTGTGGTTATACAGTGAGAAATATTCCTTATGGCAAGTGAGAAATGGCCCTGTAAAATATCACCACACATTTCTCAGTAGACGGAGATTCGACTGGAGTTGTGGCGGAGCAGCAGATGCTCATTTTGCTGCAATAAGTTTACCTCTCCGGAGTTATGTTTTAGTCCTATCGTTTACCTTATATACCTAGCATATGTACACATACTTAAAAATGTAATTTTCAGTCTAAAGGCTATGTCAATTGTCAGAAATATCAGATACAATTGTCTTTTCCTCAAACAATGCTATGAAATGGCTTCGGAAAACTCTTTTTGTGTGCCATGAAAAAGTCTAATCATATTAATTGGTAACACTAAGTAAATACAATAATTGTCCCAAAGAGTCCAAATTTACATGTGTGACCACGGATTTGGTTTAGCATTTGTGTTTAAACAATTATTAATCAAACTCCCAGGTGTACGACTGCCGCTGTGCTTTATATGGATTACTTGACAAGCTAAACTCCTGAGACTGGATTGAGAAAATGAAAACACATTACTTGCCAGTCTAGCATATTTTAATGAGTCTCACATCAGCATCCCACAGGATCAGGAAGCCTTCGGAGACTCAGAAATGACCGCTTCATTGCATCTGCGGACCTCATTTGCTACAGTATGCCGTTGCTAGGGTGTTATGGGTGATAAAAAGTTGGTTGCTTACTGGCCCAGAGTCTGCATCTCTTTCTAAAATTGACCCCTATTATAGTGTGCACTTGATAATGGCCGCTGTGGCTTCGTAAACCACATTAAGAAGTAGGAAGACTTCGGGCACAGCCTGTGTCTTTATGATATTCTGGACTCTGGATATGGCTTTGGTCCTTCTTTTTTGTTTAAAACGGTAATAGCACACCTTTCCTCATCAAGCTGCACTATTTGATGAATAATTCATGCGTTTGACAAAAAGTCAGTAGTATTTACCTGGTCGTGTAATATGTCAGCCCCATTAGAAGAGCAGTGGTCTTCATCTTCTTAACTCCACGAAACCCCAAACTCACAAAATAATAAATTCCATTATTGACAAAAGGCATGGTAGTCAAACCACAAAATGAAGCTAAGTGGATTTTTCCCCAAATCATTTTACAATCCAAAGTCAATTATAGTGGTCTTTTTATATCATAATTAGCCTACAACATCTCTGGTATTTTTTGTCTTTTCATGTTTTTGTCCTAACAGCAAATATGTATGTTTAAAGGGGTGGTTTGGATTTTTGGACATTGGGCCTCATTTCCAAGTGAGCCTTACTGTTATTGATCAATGGAGAAAGTAAAAAAAAAAAATAGTCGTCTGAGTCCGAGTTGCTTAGTTCGCCGGTGCTAGGCTAACGCGAGTCAATGGTAACTTTTAGCATATCATTAAAAACAGTTTTACCCACTCCACAGTACACCAAAAGCAAATAAATCATAACGCCAGACTATCGATGTAAGAGTCTGTTAAGAGAATAATGTTAGAAATCAAACTATCCTTTCATTAAATTGTTTAGCCTAGCTAATATATTTATTAGCAATGTTTACAGCAGCGGCGAAGTGATGTGAAGTTACCAAGGCAACCGAGAGAGTCGGTCCACACGACACTCACGCAAATGTATTTACCACCATCGGTATTTACCTGCCGCTGACACTCATCACTACAGAAACAGAAAATAATTTATGATGTGTTATGAGCGCAGCAGTCTCTATTCTACATCAAAGACCGATCAAAATAGGTTTTGACGGGACAGAAGTTTGCTTTTTCTCCGCCAAAAAAGCGGATGATCAGCTATTAGCCACACCAGGCGTAGGACTCGGCTTTTATTTGAAGTTTTACGGTTTTCGCTTAGTTACACTGTCACTCTACAAAATACAATGAACTGTTACGTATTCTCCACTAACGTTGTCAGTGTGTTATGAAAGGGCTAGCTTCGTTATATAGCAAGAGCAGCGTAACAAAAAATATTACCTGTAGCTGTTGGCTGTCTGGGGGCACTGCAGTCCTTGTCATAACGTTACGCGTTACACCTGTGGCCGTTTCGATGAACTGGTTCTTTAAAGTCGTCTGGCCTAAAATGGTCACTGCAAATCCTCAATTTTTTAGATTCCTCCTCTGCCGGTGTCTCCTTGTCCAAGCCCGCAGAAATAATCCAAAGTTGCTAGCTAGCTAGACGCCGCGACCGTCACGCGCTTCTGTTCCGTGTTTACGTTTTTGACGCAGTAACGTTACTACTAAACAGAGGGATGTATCATTCCGCCGCTGCTGAGAAACTAGTTCCTGTAAATGTAATTCAATCATTGAGATGAGAAGCATAGTTTGATTTCTAACATTATTCTCTACAAAAACACTTACATCGATAGTCTATCGTCATAATTGATTTGCTTTTAGTGTACTGTGGAGTGGGTAAAACTGTTTTTAATGGCACGCTACAACCGTTGACTCGCGCTAGCCTAGCATCGGCGAACTACAACTCGCGACGACTGGATGAATTTTTTTTTAACTTTCTCCATTGATAAATTACACTAAAATAAGGCTCACTTGGAAATGAGGCCCGATGTCCACTAATTTAAAAAATAACAATATTACAATCTTGCTACTAAGAAGACAGGTAGCTCTTTAGAAGTGAAATGGTTTTGTTGATAATTATGATAAAGTTTGTGGGCAGCTTTATTTATTTATTTATTTATTTATTTTTATTTTTTTTCATCTGTGTGTGTGTGCATAGAAGAGAGAAAGAGCAGAGATATTCTTTGAAATTGTCATTTTGTCGTGTTTACTTCAGTGTCTTTGTGATTTTTGGTTCTTTTGCTGTGATGGTCTTTGAAATAAATGAAATCATTTAGAGAAGTGCTGCCACTAAGGCCTGGATCTTGATCTCTTGCTCTCTCCTGGGGAGATTCTGAAACCTTCTTTCTCTGGCTCGGGGCTTAGTGATTTTCTATCCCAGGCTGAAGACTGGATTTGTTTTGACCTCTAAACAAAGCACTTTGCACAAAAGTGTTTTTTATTTATTTTATTTTTTCGAGTATGACCCAGCTTCGCTTAAGCAGAATGTGGCAGCCAGTGCTGCTGAGCAAGAGCCCATAAATGGGTTGTCTTTGCCATTTAAGTGTGAGGTGAGACTGGATGATCTTGGAGGTTTTGACAAGTCCTCCATTTGAACCGTCGGTGTCACAGATGAGATTCTGACTCTTAAGTTGATATTGCATTTGACCTTGTCTTATCTATTGGTGGGTACGCACTGCACAGTTTCAGCAATGATTTTCACTTGTCGACTGTTTGGTGGAAATTGATGACAAATGCCGAAATCGAAGAGGAACATGAACGAAATATATGGCCAGCCATAGTACTCGTACAAAACCCTTTTTTTAAACCCAAAGTCGAGTCACCTTCATTTAGCTCTTTTAACAATATAGATGGTTTCAAAGCAGCTTTACCGTGTAGGCCTGCATACAAGCCTGTAAACAGTTTATGGTTACCAAGCAACTTAACAACATGCATTATTTACTGTAGAATGAGCAGTTACGATGCATTTATCTTCATTTTACAAGCGGCTATTGCATCTGAGTCAAAATGATCTTTTTTGTTATAAATATTTCTATTTATACTAGCACAAAACCAATTGCTGTCCTGTTTTGAATGAAGAAATTTTCCCATTATGTCCACAGTCAAATCAAGTTAAGGTTTTCTGAATGTTTATGGATGCTGTCAGACAGTTGGAAATTGAAACCGAAAAAGGGACGCCCACCTCCATCGCGAAAATCAGTCCACAGACGCACCTAATTGTCTGTCATCCGGGAATATGAAATCAAACTTTTCTTTTCACTTTTCTATTTCCTTTCATCTTCGCATATTTATTTTCTCCTTCATCTTTTCTATGCTCTCTTGAAATCTGACTTTGCCTCTGTATTTCACACTGGGAATGAATCAGATGACAGTCAAGCACTCTGCAGGGTGAAGCTTATACCGCTTACCAGTGGTGGAATAAAAAGTAGAAGAGGAACTTCAATGAGCCTTTTTTAAAGTCAAAGCTCTCAGTTGATCCTCGGCGGCAGTACACGGATGTGATGGCTCATTTACTCATGAAAGGTGAGGATATTTTTCTATGACAAGTGTTATGATATAACTAACCTGTATACCCCTTAACATTTGCAGTATGTTTCTCCTTCTGTCCTTAAACTAAACTATCATCTTTAAAGGGATAGTTCAACCAAAACTGAAATTTCTATCATTTTTGACAATATATCTGCATTTCTTTATTCTGCAAAACACAAAAGAAGATATTTTGAATATTGCTAACCGTTGACATTTGTTTGTACGAAAACATTTCTCAAAAGTAGGGCTGTCAAACGATTAATCGCGATTAATCGCATCCAAAATAAAAGTTTGTGTTTACATAATATATGTGG
>JAOTRC010000008.1:28731241-28744131 GCA_027497675.1 Cyprinella lutrensis | reverse complement strand
TTATTTTGTTTAAATAAAGTTTTATTTTGGATTGTTATCCGGTTCCTGCCTCCTTCTTCCATGAACCTTGTTACAGTATTATACACTATAATTGTGTATAAATAATATTGTGCTGTTACAGCTCCTGGTTTCACTGAGCCGGTGACGCAGACACGCATGTGGACCAACTGGTTTGTTTACTAAGAGAAATCATGCAAATTGATAAAGGCAATGGTCATGTTTCTCTCACAAGCGCCTCAGTGTTTGGATGATGTACAGTGAACATAAACAGCGAATATACCTTTTCATATCAGCAATCTTTCAGATCCGGGATGAACACAGCGGCCAAGTCTGTCTCTCTCTCTCTCACACACAAACACACACACATCTGTCAGATCTGTCGTGACTAACCCAACCACTAAACCTACCCATCACACAAAACTTTCAAAAACTTCCTTGTGACGACCAGCAAACAGTCGTCAAAGTAGGTCATCTTAAGGTTTACTCTCCTTGTGGGGACATATGGTCCTCTCTCTCCCACACACACACACACATGAACTCACTGATGTGTTATGAAAGACAAATGCAGGTCTACACAAATGCATCAAAAGATTTCGCAGGTCTTTGAACACCTTTGAACACTGAGAGTCTGAGTGATGTAACGAACACACACAAGATCATGCAGAGCTGGACGAACACACACACAAGATCATGCAGAGCTGGACGAACACACACACTCACCAGTTCTCCGACTCATCTTGCTGTCCGAGGCTCCGGCTGGCTTTCTCAGAGCCCGCGCTCCTCTCGACACCTTACGGTACTTGCTAAGCCAGCCAAACTTCGGCTCTTGCCTCGGATGTTGCTCACACACATCTAGAAAGAGTAGAAAGTGTGTGTTCTTTTCCCAGATGAATTAAAGATCCACCAGTTTCACAATGAACCCCATGGAGATGCTTGTCTGATTCATAGCTGACTCTTATCTGTGTGCTCTGAGAAAGATAAAGAGGAACTCAGTTCTTCCCTTTGCCACTGATCTCTCTCTCTCTCTCTCTCAGAACTAGTTCACACTATCATCAACATCTACACGCACAAAAGTTTAACTTCCTTTTGCACAGCGGCGTCAGAGTTTCTATATGACCACAGTTTTCTATTATCTTACCTTGCAAATTTCTAATTTTCTTTCTGCTTCCTTTCCCCTTGGAACTCGCCATTGTGAAGGACACACATCACTTACTCCTGGATTTAAGCTTTACGAAATGACTTTGTTGAACTCAGGAAATCATGGATCCACAATCACATCCTCCTCTCACACTGTTCTGTCGGGTCTTTCTCAGCGTGTGTGTGTTGAATCTAACAGTTGTCTGAGAGTCGAGAGCACTATATCTGAGTAACTTATGTTTCTTAGTTTCATAAAGAAATATAAAGTGCTTGGAGGCGGGAAAGCTGGACGTTTATTACGCAATGACTCCAAAAGTTCACCTGGTGAATGAGTGACAGAACAGGTCAGCTGACGCCGAAGGTTTTCTGCAACAGGTCTCAGATCAGCATGAATGGGAGACGTGAGAACACACACACAACTTGCTCGGCAGGATCGCTATGGATGTGTCGGTTATCTTTCAGCTCTCCTCATGGTGAGTTCCCGTTCGGTTGATGATGGACCGCCGAATGTGAACGCGTGTAAATGCTGGAGTTAAATATCATTCAATGTGTCCGTAAGTCTTTCAGGATTCATGCATGAAGTAAAACGAGGAGTTGTAAAACCCTTCCCAACATTATTCACCTTCAAAAAAATACCAAATTGCGGCTAATTCACAAATACTATTGCTCACATTTTTAATTTTGTATATTGTGCTCTTTCTGTAATACTTTGTTTTTGCATTTCATTTAATTTATCCGCATCTCATTTTGAACGATGTTAGTCTGTAATTTTGTTTTTAACTAAGAGCCTTACTAGGGACAAGTGTTGTGAATTAGCTTTAGCTATACACGCCATGATTGTCACAGTGTCTGGTTTATGTTCTCTGGTGTACACTGGATGTCCGGTGTCATTCACTTTTGGAACTACATTCCCCACAATCCTTGTCTCATCATGATTGTCATGTTCTGTGCTTATGAATACCCTGCCTGTTTAGTGTTTGTTACGGAGTCCTTGTTATTCGTCACACCACTTTTGACTCCTGTGTCCTTGCCAGGTTTTCTTCTGTTTTTCGTGTGTGGATTGCTTATATGGATTTTGACCCTTGCCTGGACTGTTGTGAGTACGGATTACACTTTAATAAAGATATTGCTATTGGATCTTCTGCTTCCTGTGTGTGGTTTCGTGACAGACGGATTCCATCGCAACAAGATCCAGCGGTATGTTTTTTAATCTCTCTTCCCCAGCCACCGAGCGGGAGAGACAACAACTTTTTGAGGGCACCCGTTTGGTCAGATTTCGCGGGACCCGTGGAGGTCGCATTGGGGGAGGTGGTCAAGAGGAATCTTGATACCATTCCCCACTCCGGCCCCTCTTCGACCCTGGGCTGGTTATATCCAGCCCAGAGTTCAATCCGCCGCTGTGTCTGTCCAACCCAGAGTGTGGACATCGCCATCAGAAACGGTGGAGGAGGAGGAAGACCTCCAGCTTCCCCAGCAGCCCGGCATTTTTCCAGAGGCCGATCCACAGACTGTTCAAATCACGTCTGCACAGTAAGAGACTGTTCACATCGCGTCTACATATCCAGAGACTGCTCACGTCACATATGCCGAGTCAGAGACTGTTCAGGTCACGTCTGCCCAGCCAGAGATGGTTCACGTTGCATATGCCCAGCCAGAGATAGATCAGGAGATGCCCATTCTCGTGGCAGCGAGGGCACTGATGGACAATTTGGAACATCTAGCTCAGATCCTGGAGATGCAATTCAGACCTTTCGTGTCCTTTGTTCCAGAGCCAGTGTCTGCCGTTCCTGAGCCGGACTCGGTGTCAGCTGTTCCTTTGCAGGAGACAGTGTCAGCTGTTGAGAGTCTCCTGAGCCGGAGACTGTTCAGGTCATGTTTGCCCAGTCTGAGACGGTTCACATCACGTCTGCCCAGTTAGAGACTGTTCATGTCGCGTATGCCCAACCAGAGACAGTTCATGTCACGTCTGCCCAGCCAGAGATGGTTCATGTTGGGTATGCCCAGCCAGAGATGGATCAGGAGATGCCTATTCTCATAGCCGCGAGGGCACTGACCGACTACAGACAGCAGTGTCTGCTGTTCCTGAGCCGGAGACTGTTCAGGTCACATCTGCCTAGTCAGAGACATTCACATCACGTCTGCCCAGTCCGAGACTGTTCAGGTCTGGCCCAGCCAAAGATAGTTCACGCCACGTCTGCCCAGCCAGGGACTGTTCATGTCGCGAATGCCCAGCCAGAGACTGATCAGGAGATGCCCATTCTCGTTGCCTTGAGGGCACTGACCAACTATTTGGAACATCTAGCTCAGATCCTGGAGATGCACTTCAGACTTTTTGTGTCCGTTGTTCCGGAGCCAGTGTCTGCTTTTCCGTGACTGCTCAGGTCACGTATGCCCAGCCAGAGATGGTTCGCGCCACATCTGCCCAGTCAGAGACGGTTCACGTCAGGTCTGCTCAGTCAGAGACTGTTCAGGTCATGTCTGCCCAGCCAGAGATGATTCAAGTCGCGTATGCCCAGCCAAAGACGGATCAGGAGATGCCCATTCTAGTGGCCTCGAGAGCACTGACTGACTATTAGGAACATCTAGCTCAGATGCTGGAGATGTGCTTCAGACCTTTCGTGTCCATTGTTCCAGAGTGTCTTGTTGTTTCTGAGCCGGAGACTGTTCAGGTAACGTCTGCCCAACAAGGGACTGTACATGTCACGTCTGCCCAGCCGGAGACTGTTCATATCACGTCTGCCCAGTCAGAGACGGTTTACGTCACGTATGTCCAGCCAGAGATGGATCAGGAGATGCCCATTCTTGTGGCCGCAAGGGCACTGGCCGACTATTTGGAACATCTAGCTCAGATCCTGGAGATGCGCTTCAGACCTTTCGTGTCCGTTGTTCCAGAGCCAGTGTCTGCTGTTCCTGAGCCGGAACCAGTTTCTGTTCCTGTTGCTCTTCTTGAGCCTGTGTCGGTGTCTGTTCCTGAGCCAGTGTCTTTACGTGATGTGTTTGAACGCACTCTCTAAGTCAAACTTACTTTAGGTCACTTTATCCGTGTATTTTCCGGAATCTCGGTGCGAAAGGGGCTGCTGAGACAGATGCAAATGCAAAAAGTTCAACTTTTTTTCAGAAATATTGATCGAAAGATTCCAGAGAATTGCCCTAGACTGGTCTGGTTCTGGGCGAAAAAACAGGGACTAGCTTGCAAATATAGATTTTGGACAAAATTCGACATAACAGAACATTTTTCCTGCCTAAATCGAAATTGGAGATATACAATTTGCCCGTCGCGAGCCAGGGATCAAAGTGGTGTAAAGACTTTGACGGTCTAGGAGTTGTGAGCAATATAGTACCTTTGGTTGCTATAGCGCCACCTATGGACCAATCAGGGCCAATACACTGATAGGCTCTCCTCAAATTGAGGCCTACCAATGGCCAGGTTTCAAGTCTCTAGCACTTATGGTTTGGTCTGCATGGTCAGTTTAACAAATCCTTACGATTACAATAGGGTTTTAGGGTCTCGAACCTCTAATAAGAATAAGACCTTTTTGACAGTTTTAGCGCCACCCATGATTACTGCAGAATCAGAGAGGTTCACACAGAAAGCATTCTGGCATTTTCCCTGGATCAACTAGCTGTGTGAAAGGGGTACAGAAAACCCACAGAAAACACTACTTTTACTCTCTTGACAGTTTATGTATATCATTGTTGGATTGTCCAGCACTGTGGTCAGGCTGATTTAAGGTCTCACCGCTCCACGCCCGATTGACTTCTCCGAGGAACAGCCGGCTCTGAGATCCGAAAGGTAACTTCAGCACCAACTCCTCGTCAAAGAATGTCACTCGCACCCGAATGTCCGCACCTTCACAATGAGAAAATAACCAGCTGTTACCAATCCCAGAGCCGCTTCACTTGAGTCTCAAGCTGTTGAAATGAGAACAAACTCTCACCGACAACAGCAAGCTCATCTGGAGACGAAACTGTGGAGATATCAGAGAAAACATTATAATACTGGAGCATATAAAGTATCCCAAGTTCTACATAATTCAGCCTTACCTTCAACAACTGAAAAGTCATAAGAAATGGGTATGATTTCATCCAGTGTGACATCATCGCCAGTGATGGCCATTCTGCGATGGGAATATAGGAATAACCTGCAAAAAATGTATTTAAGATTACATAACTAATTTAATTAATTAAAAAACACAGTTATTGCTAAGATATGCTTTTAACATGCTATTGTTAAAAGGTTCATAATGGTTCAATAATAAATCAGTAATAACCAGGCTTCTTATATATTTTTGGTAACTCTAGAATAAGGTTCATTAGTTAACATTAGTTAGCATGAATGAATAATGAACTGCACTATATTACATTAATACTTCATTAAAATCTTGTTAACTTAGTTAACACAGTGAACTAATATTAACAAACAATGAATAGCTTTATTTTTTATTAACTAACATTAACAAAGATAAATAAATACAGTAACAAATTTGTTGCTCATGGTTAGTTAATGTTAACTAATGTTAACTAAATGAACCTTACAGTAAAGTGTTACCATTTTTCTCTCAGAAGCGACTGTACATTTTAAATTTGTATAGAATTTTAAAATGTTTTCCATTATTATATGTTAGTCTCAAATACATGTACTAAATATCACCTGTGTTATATTACTAGTATGTTAGTTAGTGCTGAAGTCTACAACTCACGCATGTTCGTTGCTCTGCTGCACGAGTCCGATCAGTTTGCTCTCTCTCACACCATTCAGCATTGAAACACACTCCACAGCATGTGCAAGGCTGCTAAGGATACATAAATGCTCGTACAAATAACATTTTCGCCCACCAAACTATTATGATGATGACCGACGTTCACTTCACAAGAAGAACCGTCATTTTAGTTTACTGTAAAATGGCGACATCTGGCGGACATGTCCCGAATTACACAATGAAATGTCCAAAACTGAGCCGTGGGTATGCTCAAAAAACGACATGCACTGTAAGCAGAAAGAAAATAATTATGGACTACGCGATATTCTTTACAACTAAAGATTGATCTATACAAATAGTGCAAAGTTTCACACCAAGTTAAGCATCAATACATGCAGTCGGTTCAAAAGCACGACTTTATTTTAATCAGAAAGAGAGATAGCGGTGCTGAGAGGATACTAATTTGCAGTTTTCCCCTTTGGCCAAAGTCTCTTGAATTGCCACGGACTGATCCATAATTCACAGCAAGTCTGTACCCGATACTTCTCAAATCCCAAGACGTGTCATTTAAGATCGTTTAGTGAGTGAGTGTGTTCGTGGTTTCCTCCGCGACTTCCCTCTGTGCCACGCAGCAGATCCAGCTCATCTTCATCAGTTTAGCATCTGTTATGAAGAGTCTCGGATGAAACCACGTCTGATTGTCCTATTCTTTATTAGCCTATACTTTTCTTCTGACCGTCAGACAGACACCAAACTTGGCAGAATCAGCGGTCTAAAATCCCACCCACTACTGTTTACTGCAGATCTACTAGGTGGCGCTATAGGGATTTTATTTTAACTCAAAAACACCGTTTTAAACACCATGTTTGTCCTACAACATCTGAAATGTATACTGCATGCATACTGTAATAGTATGCATATTCCCTGTCTACACAGAAAATAATACCCTAAGGCGCTGTTTTGTATAAAATACTAGTATACTTTTAGTTAAAACAACACATTCTAGACAGAATAAGTCTAGTCACTCCAGTCAAAATAATGTCTTTCTACTTTATTCATCATGCTGGAAAAGCACCATAAAGCAGTGCATTCTGTTATGCGTACTGTACATGTTGTAGCCTAGATTATGTAAAAGTGTAATAGTTAAAAAAGAAGAAACATTTTCAGGACAATTTAAAGCGCAAGAAACTGTACGAATAAACGCTAGGCTGGGTGCTGAGAAGATAAAGCATTTATTAATAAATTTCAAATGCAGTTTATTACGATCTATTGCATGTGTAAATATAAAGCTGGTTATCATATCATGTTACTATCAGTATTTTTTAGTTTTCATATATAAGCAGTACTAAATAAAAATCATTGCAACCCTTGATCAACCGAGCTTGTAAAATCTATACCATGACCTTTATTATATTGTCAGTACGTTAGTGTTATCCAGCAAAGTTGTGATATCACATGTAATTTAGTAAAATAAGCATAAACTATGCATTTAGATCTGTACACTTGCATTTAATAAATACGTTTCTCTGAAAAAAATAAAGCTTTATGTTACCGAGGATGGGTTTTACCCACAGGCTTTTCATATGTCAAATATTATAAATGCATTATAAATATTTTACATTGTCTAATTTCCATTTAGATGCGTAAAGTGCGTATTTCATTTGTTTGGCGTTAACTGGTTTGTACTTAATTATTATTTTGCAATGTGAAATCTGCCTGGTTTGAAAAATCAATTTGTTATTTTATATAATTAGAATAAGAAATTGGATTATCTAAGCATTCTAAGGAAATTCTTTGGAGTATTTCTGAGTAATATGGAATATAAACTTGGTTGTCACACACACATATATATATATATATATTAGGATGCACAACACCTGTGTCCTACTGACAAAACAAAGAGAAAGAACAGAAATATACTTCAGATAAAGACATGATTGACTACAATAAAAATGAAAGATGTATACTTACATACATAAATACATACACTCTTATAGAAGGTCCTTTTTGTAATGATTTTTCACTGTAATAGTTTAGTACTGTACGCAGGGTAGTATCCACTGTTATGGAATAGTAATAGTGTAGTGTGCAGTGTAGTATGCACCATGTAGTATGTACTTAACTGTATTATTGTAGTACTGTATGCAGTGTAGTATCAACTGTAATGGTGTAGTTTGTGTTGTATGTGGCGTAGTATGTACTGTTATAGTTTAGTATGCACTATAATAGTGTAGTATCCACTGTAATGGCGTAGTATGTGTAGTATGCAGTGTAGTATGAACTGTAGTAGTGTAATATGTAGTGTAGTATGCACTGTAATGGTGTAGTATGTATAGTATGAAGTGTAGTATGAACTATAGTAGTGTAATATGTAGTGTAGTATGCACTGTAATGGTGTAGAATGTGTTGAATGTAGTGTAGTATGCAAGTTAAGGGTGTATGTTGTATCTAATGTAGGGTTGAAGGAACTGCCCTTAAACTTAACGGAAAAGGTTAGGTTCACCATTCTCTGTTTTTGGTACGGAGTTTGTTGTTGAATTTTAATGCCAAAAAAGAGAGCAAGAATTAATAACATGCACAACTCAGTAACGATGTGCAAGTAAGAATAAGCAAACCTCATTTTGTTACTTCAGTGTTAATATATATTCCTTAGTGGCTGATTTCAGTGAAATAAAGAATCCAACAACAGGCACGCTCCCAGAACTATTGACAGAACTCCCTATGGATACCCACGTAGAGCTTATTTGTCATCTATACAAATATATACACATGCGCACTTTTCACACGGATCTTGTAAACACACACACACACACATGCTTATAACATAAATAATGTAAAAGGGACAGTAAAAGAAGTACAAACAGCTTGAAAACAAACATACACTTTCTGCGCTTTCTTGGATTGCCTGTAAATGTGACTTTGTTGCACTCAAGTGAAGACTCTCAGTATCCAGAAGAACAGTAGAGAGGCGATCAGCAGAGAGGGAGAGTGAGGACCCCTGGTGGCAGAGCTGGGCATGTTCACGTCACCGGTCAGCTTGAGGCACGAGGCGGTCGAAGTGGCATTGCAGCACTCCAAGTAGCAGGTGGTAACGGAGGTTGAACAAACCGTCATCTTTCTGCAATCCTCACTACAACCTGCATGCCAGCTCTCGACACTGCCAGATGTTGTCTTTTTTAACTAAAAAATAGACAATGATTAAGTTTCAATTAAACATGCATTTAGCATCAGAGCTGATCCTTTAACTGAATATCACAAGGTTTAAAGTCAACACAAAATGAAAATTGACACTATTTACAGTCTTAAAGGGGACCTATTATGCCTTTTACAGAGCCTTGATGTTGTTTTGGGCTCTACAACAAAATGTTTTCCTGCTTGAATGTTGATTATTTTCCCCATATTCTCCATTGTTACAGCTCCTCTCTTCCCAGTCTGTCAGTAACGCCCTGTTTACTTCCTGTCTCTATGAAGCCCCTCATTCTGAAAAGCACATTGTGCTCTGATTGGTCCACTGGATCAGTGTGTTGTGATTGGTCAAGCGCTTTGAGTAAGTTTTGGGAAATGTCCTGCCCCTTACCATAACCACCATTTTCAACACACTACTAACTAACTAACTAACTAACTAACTAACTAACTAACTAACTCAACCAGTCTTTGTCCCTTTATTTTGCATATTAATTATTTAAATGAGGAATATTGTGAAATGTTCATTCCAGGAAGAAACTCAAGATGGTGGCGTTTCAGGAGTTAAGAAACACAGGAGTTTTGCAGAGCTTTATCACGCTCAAACAGCAACATTACACACTAAAGACCAATGAACAAGGAGAAAAGCATAATGGGTGCTCTTCAAAACATGCTTAAGACCTTGATGACATTCACCACACAAAAATGTTTCAGAATACAGTGGCAATTCTATCCCGGGCAAGCCCCCACTTATTTGATCAACCTCCTCATACGGACAGACTCTTAGAGGCGAAGATGACGTCGCACAGATGTGTTTTTCATCTGTAGCTTTAAATGCTCAAGCTCTTTAATGTCAGGTGGATTCTGATTGACTGAAAATGCCCTTGTTCTTCATCTATGAACAACTCCTCCATCAACTCAACATCCAGAAATCTCCTACCCCTTGGACAAGGCATCCCTCACCCTACTCCTACCCTCACTCTCCACATCGGATGTACTCATGTAGAGGAGATATCGTTGCTGGTTCTGGAGGGCTCACTTGGACGCAATTAGCTTAAGATTAAACCTCCTCAAATATCTTGTACCACTGGTAAGGTTCTGGCCTAGAGTCAAGACTGTCTTCCTGTCTGCCATGTATTAGTTATCGAATACTCAACCACTGATACCCTCTTCTCCTGGTTCCTGCAGCCCTTGAAAATCTTCGGGGGTCCACGATCTTCATCAAGCTGGACCTGTTTTGCGCGTACAACCTCATCCGGATAACAAAACCCACTGGGCACTTAAAGTAATAGGGTAATGCTTTACAGGCCAACTCACCCTCTGTATTCCAGGGATTTATCAATGAGGTTTTTTAAGACTACCTCCATCGCTTCCTGATGATCTATATCACTGACATCCTGATCCACTCCCAGAACAAGACTGACCATCATCTCCACGTTAAAGCTTCAGGAAAACATACTCTACTTCAAACTTGAGAAGTCTGAATTTCATCAAACCTCTATTCAGTTCCTTGTATTTCACCGGTGCAGACGGAGAGCAGATGGACCAGGAGATGGACCTTCGTCTTCAGGCAGGAAATGCTTGATTCTGTACCCTCGGATTGCGAGCTACCGACGGGACCTACGCTAAAGAACTTTCTGGTGGCCATTTAGGTCTCAGGAAGTTAATTTGATAGAAGGACGTCCCATTTGTGCAATCTCTAAATCTCCCAGATACCTGCTGGAGGGAAAGCTTCTAAACCTGGGAGTAGATTTCATCACCATCAGTCCGGATCCTTCCCATTTTAATGGTAGTAGATCTATTCTCTAAGGCCTGCAACCTTGTCTCAATAAGGCGACTACTCACAGCATTTGGGACAGCCGAGGCCCTTTTCCACCAAGTCTTCAGAAACTATCGCCTACCTGAAGATATCATTTCCGATCAAGGTGCCCAGTTTATCTCAAGATTGTGGAAGTCGTTCTTCAAAATTCTTGGTGTGTCAGTGAGTTTAACATGGTCACCTGGTCAGGAGAGCCATAGATGGTACCAGCTGTTGACCACTGATTTAAAGAGAGGGTCCGGGACTCAGCTCACGTACATCTGCAATGGGCAGTCCGACAGCATAAGAACCAGGCCGATACCAGAAGTCGGACTTCTGCCATCTGCCCGTATCTACAAAGGGCTATCCGGCGCCAACGCCAGGCACAGCGGAGATGATCACCCAGCTGGTGGAGGACCAGATAACAGTGTGTTGTGGGAACCGGACCAAGATATGTTTTCTTTTTTCTCTCCACTCTCTCATCTCTGCTCTTCATATATCTGACTCCTTTTCTCTATTGTCTATCCATACCCCCCAGACCAGTCCCCCCAGAGAGAGTTGGGGTAGAGCACAGTCTCTCAGTACGATTCCAGACTATGAATTAGGATCTTATAAAGTGAAACGATCACTCATTTAAAAAACAAAACAAAGTTTAAGTTTTATAAGCTCAAATGGTCGCCTTTTTGACTTTTTTTTCAAAGTGAACGACTCCTTTAATTTCAACATTAAGAAAAGCTCAATTAGCTATAATGTGAAAGTAGAATTTTCTCCTAATATATATATATATAAATGATAATCAATTTTCTATGTGGAGTGTTATTTCCTTTAAGCCAAACTAAACAAAACCGTTTTAAACCATGATTTTAGAATACTCCAATATATAAATGCACTGAATGCACCACAAAATTACATGGTTGTTTAACTTTTTTTCAGCTTATTCTCAATGATTATTAAAATCGTCCATTAGCTTTAATAGACAAGAGGGTGGGGAAACATTAAATCTAATCTAATAAAAAGAAAAGATGATTAAGATTTACCATGCAGTAATCCTGACCAACGGGGCACAGCATGCTGGTAGTCATGGATTTTTAACACGCTGCCCCATCACACTTGATACTATGACACTTCTTGCCCTTTTGGAAATAAAGAAATCAAAAGTCAGAAACTGGCAGAAAATGTTTATTTGTACCCTACAGTAACAAATGGCTGTGTGCTCTTACATTGTTTGCTTGGGTGGATGGAGCCATGGTCTTTGTGGTTGTTGTAGTGGTAGTGGATGTTGTTGCAGCTACTGAAGGCATGTAATAAAACAGTCAATTTTCAAATGCGACCATATATCTGAGATAATTGGACAGAGTTTGAGGTCGTACCTGTCGTACTGGGTGAACTGGTCAAGCCAAGCAGAGCGTCGTTGAGGCAACTGGTTGTGTTGCAACATTTCCAAGAACAATTAGCGAGAGTCGAGTTCCCGCAGGACACACCACATGAGGCACTGCACCTGACAGAGTAACTTGTGTTCTGAGTCATTATCTGAAGCACAACAGAGCAAGGTGTTACTCTTTAAATCATTTCAAGTTCATGAGCACATGATTCGCATTATTATTTAATTTCCACTGGAGATTCCCATCTGAAATTGCCGCACGGTGGACTGACCTCACAGAAATTAGAGCTGGGTGGGCAGGGAGTCATCGTCGCATTCATGAGCTGGACGGAACAATCTGTAGTGCAATCAAATACTGGGCAGGATATCTTTTAGGGGGGAACAAAGTTACAATTAAAGTTTTATATTTTAAGCATTTAAGCTGCTATTGAGGTGGGATATGGGTAGGCTAGGACAGGTTAGTTGGGTAAAGGGTAAAGGGATGGTCAACAGTGTAATTGTAGATATAATTACAGGCAGGTCTTTAAAAAAAGTACAATTCTGAATCGTGTTTCACAATAATTGCACTGCATAAAACTATTAATTCAAATTTTAATATGCATCAGTTAAATAAGCTTAAAGGTAGTATAGGTCAGAAATTTTAAAAATACTTTTTTTCCACATTTCTTTAAACTTTCAGTATATATCAATG
>JAOTRC010000008.1:28672450-28683462 GCA_027497675.1 Cyprinella lutrensis | reverse complement strand
ATTTCCAACAACTAGAAAATCTAAACGGGTCAAATTGACCCGCAACATAACACAAGGGTTAAAATATATATATTTTTGATTACAATCTCAATAAACATAAATATGAAATGAATGCAAAAAATAAAATGTACAAAATCCAATTATCACAAATTCATTGGTTAAAAACTGTGGTTACCCTGTTATATATATATACCATTGATGCAAAAGTTGATTGTACTTTTGTGCAGCATTGACTTTTTTGGCTCATTTTATTTTAAATATACATGTAGTTTATGTCTAGATTTAAGAGAGAGTGAGACAGATTGACAGTTTATATAATATATAAATGCCTACACAGATATTCTCCATAAATTAATTCATCCATTCTGTCAAGTCATCAATAATTAAAAAATAAATAAGATAAAGACAGAATGGATTTTTTTTTATCACACTGGTCCAGTGCATGCAAAATACACATGATGCAAAAAGAATGATATATTATCGAAAAGTCATGACAACATGTTTATAAATTACTTTAACTCATTAAAATAAGCAAACATAATCAAACTTTGTGTAACTTTTAAGAGTCAACTAATTTTCAAGTCAGTTTAATGTCATTTAAGTTATGACTCACACATTAGCTGATTGTACTTGGAAATGTAAAGCAGCATTGACTTGCTATTTTGCTAACTTTTATTTTAAATACGTTCAATTTACATTTATTGTCTTTCTTGACGGTTTGGACGTGTACAGTGGAATATAGAGGTATAAAATGGCTTTGAAATCCATTCCCAGAGACTGTCTGAGGGGCTCAGGCAAAATCAGTTTGTTGTCTTCCTCTTTATTAATTATGTTCGACTAATTTGCATTCGATTTCACTAATTGGAGCAAAATTAAAAATGTAGGGATTTGATGCAGTGATAAAGTAGAGGTGTACTTTCTACACTGAAGCAGTGATAGCCTGTCTATCTGATTAAATAAGAGACCATATATAGAATATTTAACAATAGTAAACTACATTTAACAAATTAAACTCTACGATACTTGTCAAACGCGCGCGCTCGCGCTCGTGCTCGACTTCTTCGGCCTCTCCGGTAAAAACACCGGCTGGATTTTTGTCTAATACATATCTAATACTAATACTTGAGGAAGGAAGTTTTAAAATAAGAATAGGCTAATAAATCGTTGCTGTCATGTAAACAAATGACAGAGTTTACCTGTCTTTGTCTCAGCTGTCATGTCATTAAACACCATTTATATAATAGAGTAACCCAGACTTACCATATTCCCCAAATGACGAGTCCAGTGATCGATAACGTGCATCTGTGAGGATAATGAAGAACTGATCTGGTGTTCAATGACGTGTTTCAGTGTAACACCTTTACTGTACTTCCTGTTTCAGGTGTGACTCCTCCCCGGAGAGAGAGAGAGGAAGAGAGAGACATTACGCTGGCAAATTATCACCTTTACATGAATTAGTTTACTTTTATATTCCTATTTTCTCAACTTAATTCATTTTCTGTTAGATTTTTTCATTCTGTCTTTCATCTTCATCTCCTTTATTTCTGTTTTAGCACTTTTATTTGTCCTTTTTGGTGACTGATCGTTTTCCTTGACCAGGCTTTGGTAAAACTGTAAATGTGGAAGATCAGTCATCGCTGAATCTGACTCTCAGACAGAGAGTTTACTCTGTTATTATTATTATTATTATGTTTATAATTAACAATAATACTAATTCTCAGATTATTAGCATTATCTATTTTTGGCATCATTTTAAGCTAGCAATGTATATTACTGATAGGCTACATGTAACCAACTGACAGGGTGGTATACAATCAATAAATTAAATTAACTTAGGATCTTGAAATAAGTTGGAAATTTTTTTCCAACTTTCCGTTTTGCATTAAAATTTTTGCATAAAATTTACATTTATGTGTGTGAAACCTGTCCAAACGAAATGTGATCATATGGGAGGTGTTTTTATAAACGTACCTTATATCATATTTTATTATCATGACCTTATGCTTTTTTATCAAAGCAACTGCGGGTTATATTACACTTATGAGAGAGAGAGAGAGAGAGAGAGAGAGAGAGAGAGAGAGATAAGCATCAAATGTATTTGAGAAATGACTTTATCGGGTGATTTGCGTCTCATGTGATTCCCCTCAGGTCTAAATAAAGACCAGGAAACAATATTACGCTCATCATCTGTTGTTTCCTCCTTTGTCTGTAAAAGCATATTCGTGTTTCTTTGTACTGTATTTGTTTGTACCGTTTGTAACTAACAGATACCAAACAAAAATGTTTCCAACACCAATAAACATGTAATGGTTAGTGTTTTAAATAACAATTTATCACACATTTATTTTATTATTATTGATTATCATACTACAAAATGGTCATTATACAACCTTGGACTTCACTGCATACTGTATAAGAGTATAAATAAAATTAAAACTAGTTTTAACTATTTTTTAACAAATAAAACTAGTTTTGGGAGCTATGACCAAAAATATAATATTTTTTTCAATAGTTTTTGCCAGAGCCATTGAGAGAAAAAGTTGCGACACTCCCATAGACCTTCGTTGTAAAAAATGGCAGTGCCTTTAACCGCTTACTTTGCGGATTTGAAGATCTGGTTAGTTCCAAACACTGTCATTTGGCCGTCGAGTAGTTCCTGAGGTAAGTTTCTGAAATATCAACATCTTTTGAATTGTCAACTGTCTATATTGCATCAGAGGCCCTATTGCGCTGCTTGTTATACTGGTCTTCATGCATGCACAGCGTAATTATTTATATTTTATGTTGGTTGTTTCAACCAATTTTCAAGCACTGCCTGCTAGCTAGTTAGCTAGGGTTAGGTTACAGCTTACAGTCTTACTGAGTTCGGTAATGAATCGCTACTACCTTTATTGCAACTTCTATTTCATAACATTTTTTGGGATATACTAACTTTTCATTTCATGTATTATTTTGTTTTGTTGCGTAACACCCTCTCTTCTCTCCTTTTCCATTCTGAGTTGCTCCATTAAGTCCTCTATGGCCCCTGGTAGTCTGGTCACTGGATCACTCATCTCCCCCTGGCAAAGTGGCCTCGTGATTTTTATTTTTTCTTGTTGAAAAAACTGTTTTTGTTGCCCTTGGTTCAATGGCTGTTCCTTTAAATAGTTTTAATATTCATAATATTCATATTTTCAGGCTCCCTCTCCTAAAGTAAAACACTTTTAATAATTTTAAACCCCATGTTTGCATCTACCTTTAGCCCTGGTTTTTGCTTTTCTTGTTCACACACACAAGCACACATTATTGTCGTCTGTTATTGTTTAATAAAAATATGGCTTAACAATTAAGCCATGCTTAATTGATGTCTGAATAGTCGTAAGGCTAAGCCACGCCCTCAAACGTGATGAGCCAATTACAGTGCGCAGCTAACCAAATACATTCGGACATTCTCTGCTTCCACCTCCTTTGATATACAATGCACTTAGTCAGTTTTCTTTTGCTTTTTCTTGTCATTTTAAGTTTAAAATGGTCAAACGGTGTGTTTGGGATACATGCAGCTCCGACAATAGGTTCCCATTTTTCAACCACATGTCAACCGAGATAAGTGTCTACACTGGATTAAATTATGCAATAGACCACAACAGAAACTAAACGTGGAATAATTAAACAAGGATGTCTACATCTGTTCTAAGTTAAGTCAACAACGTAGTCTAAGCTAGCTTCTAAGCAAATTCTCAACAGATCGCCACTGCAGACCTATAGCCTAATATAGCCCCGTTGTGCAAAAATAAATATCATGTGATATAAAGATATTGAAAAGTTAAGTTAGAGCCGCTAAAGCCAGTCCTACTATCCATTAGAAACATGAACACTAAGCTTTTCCCTCCAAAAATATAGCTTAAAACTTATCTAAGTAATCTCCAGTATTTCATAGTCACCCTGGCTCTGCAAAACTGACATAAAAAAATGCAATAACAGTTGAAAAAGTACTTAGGTGAGTGTTTTGTTTTATATTTACCGTTCAATGATGCAATCGCTGCCGTCTGTCTCATAGAAGAACATGATAGCCCGCGTATGTTTTGGAACTATGGGGGCTTACATGAACCACGTGACAGCCATAGTGGCGACATCAAAGAGTGTCACAACTCTTTCTCTATGGCTCTGGTATTGGTGGTTTCACAATATATGTTTCTTTGCGTGACTTGGTCTTTATATAAGTTTATAGTGGCTTATTTTACTGTCAGAAGTACATAAAAATGACTTCATGACTCAAGCGACTTTACACTGTTACACCAGCAGGTAGCGGTGATTGTCTGTAAAGTGAACGCATCTCGATCGCCCCCTGGCGGTGACTATGAAAGGAAAACACATCCCGATTGCCACCTGGTGATGATTGTCTGTAAAGTGAATGCATCTTGCTCGCCCCCTGGCGGTGACTGTGCAAAGAGAACGCATCTCGGACGCCCCCTAGCGGTGACTGTGAATAGAGAACGCATCTCGATCGCCCCCTGCCAATGATTGTGAAAAGACAACACACCTCGATCGCCCCCTGGCAGTGATTGTGAATAGAGAACGCATCTCGAACGCCCCCTAAAGGTGACTGTGAAAAGAGAACACATCTCGATCGCCCCCTGGCGTGACTGTGAAAAGTAAATGCATCTCGAACGCCCCCTAGTGGTGACTGTGAAAAGTAAACGCATCTCAATCGCCCCCTGGCGGTGACTTTGAAGAGTGAACACATCTCGATCGCCCCCTGGCGTGACTGTGAAAAGTAAATGCATCTCGATCGCCCCCTAGTGGTGACTGTGAAAAGTAAATGCATCTCGATCGCCCCCTAGTGGTGACTGTGAAAAGAGAAAACATCTCGATCGCCCTCTGGCGTGACTGTGCAAAGAGAACGCATCTCAACCGCCCCCTGGCAGTGATTGTGAAAAGACAACACATCTGGATCGCCCCCTGGCGGAGAGTGTGAAAAGTGAACATCTCGATCGCCCCTGGGGTGACTGTGCAAAGAGAACGCATCTCGGATGCCCCCTAGCGGTGACTGTGAAAAGTAAACACATCTCAATCGCCCCCTGGCGGTGACTGTGAAAAGAGAACACATCTCGAACGCCCCCTAGTGGTGAAGGTGAAAAGTGAAAGCATCTCAATCGCCGCCTAGCGGTGACTGAAAAGTAAACACATCTCGATCGCCCCCTGGCGCTGACTGTGAAAAGTAAATGCATCTCGATCGCCCCCTGGCGGTGACTGTGAAAAGATAATGCATCTCGGACGCCCCCTAGCGGTGACTGTGAATAGAGAACGCATCTCGATCGCCCCCTGCCAATGATTGTGAAAAGACAACACACCTCGATCGCCCCCTGGCAGTGATTGTGAATAGAGAACGCATCTCGAACGCCCTCTAAAGGTGACTGTGAAAAGAGAACACATCTCGATCGCCCCCTGGCATGACTGTGAAAAGTAAATGCATCTCAAACGCCCCCTAGTGGTGACTGTGAAAAGTAAACGCATCTCAATCGCCCCCTGGCGGTGACTTTGAAAAGTAAATGCATCTCGAATGCCCCCTAGTGGTGACTGTGAAAAGTGAACACATCACCCCCTGGCGCTGACTGTGAAAAGTAAATGCATCTCGATTGGCCCCTGGCGGTGACTGTGAATAGACAATGCATGTCGCATCTCGAGGCCATAAACCCCGCCCCCTCCATGTAATCCAATAGGGGGGTAAAAATTTGGTGGGGTCGGAAAGCTCAACACCAGTCTAGTAAACGGCCGTTCCAGGTCCGTCTGTGTATGTGTGTGTCGTGAGGAAGTTCTCATGAGTGAGGTCACTGATATGTCCATGGGTTAATGGTGTGTGTTGAGCGGAGGTCCGGGCGCTGGAGAAAGCAATCACCGGGGGTTTGCCAGTCCACTGCTCTCACTGAGGTCCTGTGTCATCGGGCACAGGTGTCTCCGGCGCTTGCATTACAGCGGGCAATGAGCTACAGCAAACAGAGATGAGTTTCCACCGGCACACACAGATCACACCGCTGGCGCTCGCCTCGAAGGGGAACTCAATGTCACCTTCAACAATTAGACACTCCGGATGTGAAAATCCCTGCAAACAACAGCATCTGAGATCCAACTAACCGGAGGACATCACAGGCCTTCTAATACCACTGCATTTATATTAAAGTGTGAGATATTTTAATTTTTATATTACAATTAAAATATCTCCCTCTTAAAGATCATAGATTACATCTTAATGTTTAATTTACTATTTACAAAATCCATCTAAAACATTACATTTCTGTTTTTTAATTAATTGCATATTATACGTTTCTTATGACAATGTCTCACTGCCCTCAAAGATTATGAATTATATTTTGAATGTTTATAGTGATTATTTGTAATCTTTTTCAGTTAAGAGTTATTTTATAGTGAACACAAGAGGGCAGTAAAATCCCACGATACTGAATCCACTAGTCTTCAACAGTGTTAGTGTTAAACTGGTCAACACATCAGTGAAATCTCAGTTGTTATTGTCTTTGAATAAAAAAATAGGGACAATATGTATTTTGTGTTACTTGTTGTGTGTTATATAATTAATAATTATTATAATATTTGTGGGTCGATCTGATATGGTTTTACGTGCACCAAAAATGACACTAAACAACTTCAAATAAAGAGTATACATATTTATTATAACAAAATTATGACTTTACAAAAATAAAACAAGTAATTTATTAGCAGAAGGACTATTTAACACATTTTTTAAACTTCTAATTGTATTTAATATTTTCATTTTAATAAACTTTGAACATACTATATAATTACAACTTTTTAAACAATTTGTTTATTGTGCTTTTGGAAATGTCCCTGATACGTTTATTTTTTTGCTTTCTAGTCTCATATTGAACACAAGGAATCACAAATGTAATTGTTTAGATGATTATCTTTTCATTTTGGCTGTTTATTCATTTTGTTAATTCCATTAGATTTGTGTTAATTATACTGCAGTGTATTGGTGGAACATTTCGGGAGTGTTTAAAACTGTTTTTAAAAGAAAATCCCTCATTTATAGTGTACTACATACAGTATTAGTTTCATTTCACATCATGCTTTGAAAGCACAACAGTGGATGATTATAATTCTCTGTCAGGTTAAAGTCAGCATGAAACCGCAGTTGTGCTGGGCTTTTCAAGGTAAAGTAAATATTTATATTCCCTGTAAATGTATCTTTGGCTGCATTGTAATTATTTCTTAATGCAGAATATTATCAGGATTGCGTAGGTGGATGTGGTCGTAACATGAAAATTATCCGAACTTCCTTCCTCGATGAGTACTCGATGCTTCCGACAGCGCAACCTAGTGGCTGAAGTGATCGACTGCACAAATGCATTAGTCTAAAACCCTGCAGGGGCAAAGCTGTGAGTTTAGGACAAATGTGTCTGTTGCAATGACCACATTTTAGTCTCTTGTGATTGCAAGAATTACACTATTATTCATCGGCAGAAAATATGAAATAAACTCAATATCATCAAGATCCATTAATCCCAGATCAGTCAAACTGATCAAATTATGGATATGCTGCTGGATCTTCACATAAAATATTAAAGAACTGTCAAAACTATGCGTCACTTTTTTTTTTAATGGTCTAACTAATTAATGTTACCAAATCACCCATAAAATTCGTTTGAGCACAGTGTGTGAGAATGAGTCTGCATGTGTTTGAGATCCGCTGCATTTATTTAATTAATGCAAATCCTGTGATCTTGTGATGCTAAACCAATTATTAACATGATGTCTAAGAAAAAATATTGCAAAAATCTGTTATGGAAACCATGGCTGATGTTGTGCAACTCCAGTGGCTGTTATATTATATTATATTATATTATATTATATTAAAAAAAATCCAGCTTTTATTAATTTTTTTTTCCAAATTGATTATTATTTTTCATACATTTTACAAAAAACAACAACAACAACAACAACAACAACAAATTAATAATTTATTAATCATGGGAAAAAAAATAACGAAAAAAATACAATATATTAAAAAGTTATAGATTTTATAGATATAGATATTAAAGAGTTATAGAGGACATTTGAGCATGTCAGATTCTTAAATTATTCGATTTTTTTTTATGACAAATGCCGATATCTTACTGAGCCGATGGTCTATATAAAAAATACAAATAAAAAAGATAATCTGATAGACAAAAATTAATCTGCCAATTAATCTGTTGAAATATCGATTGACCACTACACTTCTTTTCATCTTATTTTCTGCCTATATGCACAAACTGTGTTGTTTTCTGACATCTTTTACTTTAGGGACTGCTACAGTGTCAAAAAAAATTTCCCATGATATCTTAAACAGACGACATGACAAAAGAATACATTCCCTTTACCCGGAGTAATCGGCCTCTGCCTTGGTGATTCAGCGCTCGTCACAGAGGATCTGCTGATTTACAGGAATCGGGTCGGGCCGCTCGGTTCACTACAGGGTGACTCAGACACAGGCCTGGTCCTTTCTCACTGCTATCATTCCTTCCATCCATCACATGCCAATTGTGTCTTTTCTATCTTTGCATAAGCAAACAGAGATATGCAATGCCATTTATTATACAGTAATCACTGAGAGCTGAACTGAGGCATTCGTGAGACAGAGAGCGGATTATACATTCATTGCTGAAAGCCAAAGGCACTATGGTTTATTTGTTCTCTTATTACTGTTTGTATAATTGTATTACATTCGGTTAAAAATTCGGTAAAAAATAGCCAATTATAAAAATATAATATTATATAATATTATACAAATATTAAATAATATATATAGTTATATATGTATATAAGCCAAAATATAGTACTTCAGTACTTGTGGTATATACTGTACATTAATAAAAAAAATGTTAAATTTACAGTAGAAAATATGGTGGCAACATGTTAGGTTTTGCAGACTTAACCATTAATTTCAACACATTTTCATCCTTTAGCGTCATATAGAACGCTATATGACAAAACGGCGCTATACTACGCACATGGCACCCGTTATCGTTGCCATGTGAGGATGGAGGGCAGTGGCTCCCACCCATCCGCTGGCCGCAGCCCTCCATCCTCTCGTTGCAGAGGTCGACCTCCTGCGGTGGACTCCCCTCCCGTGAATACCCAGCAGCAGCCACCATCCAGGCCTCAGCGTGGAGCAAGCCGCTGGAGGTCAATCAGTAAAGCGGCAGTGGCTCAGTGGTTCTTGTAGGTTGTAAACAAACCAGAAGGTTGGTGGTTCAATCCCCGGTTCCACCTAACCAAGTGTCGAGGTGTCAGTGAGCAAGACACCTAACCCCAGCTGCTCCCGACGAGTTGGATGGCGCCTAGCATGGTGTATGAATGTGTGTGGGTGAATGGGTGAATGTGAGGCAACCTGTACAGCGCTTTGGTGGGCATTAGGTCTATGAAAGCACTATATAAATGCAGTCCATTTCAACCACGCCTGTCCAGGCCGCTGCTAAACCTGGAGGCAAACGACCCTGAGAAGGGCGACCCAGAGGTGGATCAAGTTGCTCTTCAGGAGATGGTGTATGCACTGCCCCTTCCCCCGGTGGAGGGCCGGGTGGAGAATCTTTAGTTTAGATCCTACTGGCGAAGGACGTGATCGAGCCGGTCCCTCCAGCCGATTTGAAGACCGGCTTTTACAGCCCATACTTCATTGCACCCCAGAAAGGTGGTGGGTTATGACCAATCTTGGACCTGCGTGTCATGAACTGGTCCCTTGAACAGGCTGCCGTTCACGATGCTTACACAGAAAAGCATTTTCACTTGCATCCATCCCCAAGATTGTTTTGCAGCGGTCCTCCTGAAGGACGCGTACTTTCATGTCTTTAATCTCCAGACACACCCAGTTTCTTCGCTTTGCGTTTGAGGGACCGGTAAATCAGTACACAGTATTACTCTTCAGGCTGGCCCTGTCGCCCCGTGTCTTCACGAAAGTCACAGAGGCGGCCATTACTCCCATGTGCGAGTGCATGGTGTTCGCATTCTCAACTACCTTGACGACTAGCTTATTCTAGCCCAGTGAGAGCAGTTGTGCGAACACTAACATAGTGCTCAGCCACCAGCTAGGGCTTCGGGTCAATTGGGAAAAGAGCAAACTTACCCCTGAGCAGAGGATCACTTTCCTTAGTAAGGTGCTTCAGGACCACACATATAGATCTGTTTGTCAGCCGAGAGATGTCTCACTGCCAGTTGTTCTATTCCCTGACCGAGGGAGCCCTTGGCACGGATGCTCTGGCACACACCGAAGTTCCCGCTCTAGTGTCGGCTTATTGCGCCACTCCCCTCCACATGGAGTGGATATGTGCGCTTTGTTCTCCAATTGAATTCCCCACTTAGCCGAACCCTGTAGAGTTCCTCCGCACCCCTGCGCAGTCAGATGTTGCGGAGCGTCCGATGCCAGGCCTAGTGCTAGTATGTTTGCGTAACTTGTGCTAGGCTGGGTTCCATATGTGGTGATCCCTTCGGGCGATCCCATATGCGTATTCTTCCACGACAAGCTCCCTGTGGTGAGCCTGTGTCTATCCCTTGGCAGAGTCCGCTCTGCCATCACTGTCCCCCTTCTCAGGCTGGAGCCACCCCAATGACATTCCATATGTTGTACAGCCCCAACCGGCCAGTCCATATGTGTATTCTCCGGGTCACCTCTCTTCGGGCAGAACGTGGCTTCCCTTTTCGCCTGGAAAGGCACGCTTTCCCAGTGTTGTCCAAGAGTTCCACTGTGTGAGTTGTAACGGAACAGCAGTCCGAACTCCCTCTACGCAGGCCTTCCGCCCCAGCCAGATGGGGGTCTTGCTTAGGGCGCTGAATGTGGCAGCAACCATGGCATTTTCCATGGGATCCCAATTACGTCGTCACATCGACGTTACACCAAACGCGAGCGACTGAAAGTGAACATCTCAGTTACTGTTGTTACCCTCATTCCCTGAACGGGAGATGTAATGTCCCGACGCCGCGGTTGCTGACCATCGCTGCACGGCCATCTTAATCTCGGCTCC
>JAOTRC010000008.1:28619336-28630918 GCA_027497675.1 Cyprinella lutrensis | reverse complement strand
CTTGTCACATTTTTAAAATGTGTTCTCCTACTGCATCCCTTTTCTGTTTGTTTGAGTGTCCTGACCAGAGGGAGTCTGTTAGAAAGCTGTTCATTGGTTCTCCCATCATGTTTCAATAGCAGTCTCCAAAATACAGAAAACCCAGAGTGACCTCACTTTAAAAAACTCTGGGTTAAAAACAACCCAATTTGGGTTGTTTTTAAGTCAAGGGCTGGGAAAATATTGGATCAGGATCTGGGTAACACAAAAACTACCCAAACACTGGGTTGTTATGTCGAACCCAGAATCTGGGTAACACAAAACTACCAAAACACTGGGTTGTTATGTTGGACCATGGAGCTCGGTAACACAAAAACTACCCAAACACTGGGTTGTTATGTCAGACTCAGGATCTGGGCAAAACAAAATATACCCAAACACTGAGTTGTTACCTCGTACCCAGGAGCTCGGAAACACAAAAACTACCCAAACACTGGGTTGTTATGTCGGACCCAGGATCTGGGTAACATAAAAACTACCCAAACACTGGGTTGTTACTACATCGGACCCAGGATCTGGCTAACACAAAAACTACCCAAACACTGGATTGTTATGTTGGACCCTGGAGCTCGGTAACACAAAAACTACCCTAATACAAAAAAATAAATAAATAAAAATAACCCCCCAAAAAATGGCCCAAAAGTCTAGAGGCAGGATTTGGGTAGAAAAGATAACCCAAAGATTTTTTAGAGTGTTGCTACTTGTTACTTGTAAATGTGCTTTTTGCATTTTAGTTTGGTGAAACCACCTTTTATTCAGTTCTGTTCTGAGCACACGGTTCGAGTCAGTCATCCAAGTCGTCATCCTGATTGACAGATGTCACAAAAACACGAACGGTCCCAAAATAGAGATATCCTGAGCTGTGACGTCAACAGACTGGGAACAAATGTGTGTTATGCTGTGACATTTTAAGATACTTAAACAGCTACTTTTGAATAACATGACAGTCAACAAGGTTTTGAGAGGAAAACCTATTTGAACACAGTCGTCATTTTGTATAATATAATAGTATAATAGTCCTCATACTATTGTGTAAAGAACCACTTAAGGGAGATGGTGATGCCAAAAATATGAGATGGGAGTAAGAAATATATTTCAGTGCTTTTACAGTCGCTCGCAAAACTTCTCCATTCCCTGAGAAACGTTTGTATTTTTTGCAAGCGAACACTGAGTTTCTCGGTTGGAGCAAAAGCATTGATGACATATCAGTATTTTTTTTTCCATTTGCATTTATGGACTTTTGTATATCGTTTTTTATAGTTATATACTTTATTATAGTTTTGTTAATATTTTTAATTGAATTTGCATTTTGCATTTTTACAATTTTAATAGTTTTTTATATTTATATACTTTATTATAGTTTTGTATAGATTTTGCATTTTTACATTTTCTGTTTTCACTTTAATTTCTACTCAAGGTATGGCTGAGAAAGTTTTGGATTGACACATGGTGTGAGATGTGTGTAACGCACATTGACTAAAACTCCCGCGCCCGTGTCTCTCTGGAGATCCTCATCTTTGACGCTTACACACGCACACACACACAAGCACACACACACACGTCAGGGATAATCTCCGTCTCACATTTCCACAAACAGCTCAAAGGAATTTTGAACTCTGTAAATCGGTGTGTCTGACACACTGGTGATGAAACGCAGCACTGAGTGTGAGCTGTCACTTACTTAGAGCTGGAGCATCTAAACTGACTCCTCTGTCTATAAAATCATCATGAAAACGTGGATCAGAGGTGCAAGTAAACGTCTGTGTAACTTTGGATGCAGATATGGTTACCCAGAGAATGAATCATGGACATGAAGAAGTCACTGGCACGCGCAGTATGTAAATGACACAATGAAGATGGCATTGTTCTTCCTACTACTCTTAGTCAGCATGTCTTTACCGCTTGTGATGCTGACAACCTAGATGGCAAGAACAAAGGAAACTTGTCAGGACGAGTTCCATGGGACTGGCTTGAGTGCTACAAATCACTTCTCTCGTGACAATCTGGGACTTAAGCGTCATCAAATAAAGGTAGACTCTGAAGATTCAAACTTCCAGACTCATATACACTTGTGAAGCCAGCAGATCTCAATAAAGGAGATATGATAGCACCCAGAAGTGGCACTGGTTCTATCCGACCATCCCATGATCTTGTGCATGGACCCAAAGTGAAAGATGAGAGTTAGTTGTTGCATGAACCTCAAAATACAAACTCACCAATGCAGAGGAACTGAATCGAGAACTAAAGTAGATGGGAGAACTCATTCCAAAACAAAACTGGAACAGTGACTCCCTGAAAAAAAAGACAACAAGGATGAACTATTTAGATATATCAGTGAAGAAATAACCAAGCATGCCATGTCAGGTAAACTCCTTTCTACCTAGAAAGATGCTGTACTCTCCAACAGACCAGGGTATGACATGTCTGCCCTTCAAACTTGTAATCATCCTGAAGGAGATACAAGAATAATCCTGCATCTTGCTCGTGCTGGGGCCAATGGCCATTAAAAGGCATTTGTCTGGACTGACGACAGCGATGTTGTCATCCTCACCATCCGTTTCAACACACTCGGCCTCACAGAGCTCTGGATCGGCTTTGCAGGTGGAAAAAAACTATTGGGACATTCCTACTCATAAAATCAGCGAGGATCTGGGTCCCCAGAAGTCACTGGCCTGACCACTCTTCCAAGCTTTAACAGGCTGTGACACAACCTCAGCCTTCCTGGGCCATGGGAAAAAGAGTTTGGGCAACTTGGGAGACAAGACAAGATCTCACAGAATCCCTGTTACCCTCACCTTTGAGCCTGAACGGATCAACAATGACATCCATGTTCAAAAATATGAAACGTATGGTCGTCATCAGGGACAGCAAGAGCTGTGGTTACAGCCGTGTAGATGAAGTTAGACATCACCTTTTCTCAAATGGTACCAAGTCTCTTGAGAACGTGCCTCCTACTCAAGCTGCACTGATTCAGCACATCAAAAGAGCACTGTTGTAGGACAGCTTCTATAGGAATCAGGCACTGTCCAGCAAGATATCCTAGAGTTCAATGCATGGGGATGGTACCTATGGACTCTACGAGCAAGACTTGGGCACATTATTGGACTATTCTCGGAGACGCCTGTAAAGCCCGCACCATTCTCCTCCACCCGCACCATTCTAGAGGGCACTGTAAGTGCTGTAAAGCCAAAGTTTGTTGCACTTCTACAGTATAGGTCCATCTGAGGGTGCTTGTACAAACAATGATGGTGGAGACAATGAAAGATCTGGTGATTGTGAGTGATAATGATAATTCATGTGAGAGATCACGATAATTCACTGTTGTTTTCTTTATGTTATTGCTGTTTTTTGTTATGCCAAGCAAACCTTTAAGAGTTTTAGATAAATTGACTATGTTATTCTTTTGAAGGGGTGATGAACTGAGAACTCAAATTTTCCTTGAGCTTTTGACATCTAAGAGGTCATCATATTATAAGAATATCCTGTAAATTTTAGAACTGAAAATGTCCTTGTTAGTCCAATTAAAGCTTTTATTGACTCCAGCCTCTGCAAACGACTCGTTTTTCAAAGTGGGGAACTATGAGGTCAAAGAGGATAAAACACCACCCCAGTTTCACCACCCCGGACTCAGATTGACCAAATAACGCCTTGAAATTATTGAAGTTGGTGAGTGATTTGGTAACTTGGTGTTTTAATTCCAGAGAGATGGTTCCCACTGGTGTGGCGGCCGGTTAGTAGAGAGATCACAAAGGCCACTCTGGCTGAATCGCTGGGGAACTGATGAGCTTGCATCTCAAAGTAGAGTGAACATTGCAGGATGAAGCCGCTATCACCGTGAATGTCGCTGGTCGGGGCATGGGACTGGCAGAGGTAGCGAAAGTGACAACGGGTGAGGGAAGAAGTGACTGGCGTACGGCGCGAAGGACATCGGCAGAAATGGCAGGTGGATCATCGGGAGTAGGTGGTAGTAAAGATATACGGACAGCGTGGACCAACTCAGCGAACGGATCACATGGTGGATCCGTTGCAGGATTCGTGGGGTTCTGCATTGGGTCTGGTATTCTGTCATGGATAGTGAAGAGTCAGACAGGCGAGTACAATTTAACTGTGATTCACTTATGAACAGAAACACGGAGTCCATCAGATATAAAGGTGAGTTAGAATGCAATGAAGACAAGTCAGATGGAACTTAACTGATGAATAATAGAACTGTCCTTTACAGATGGTGATCGGAATGGGCTGGTATGGAAGTCTATGGACAGTGACTCTGGTGATGGAACAGGAACGGAGTCATAGAATGGGCACCAAGGTAGAGGTATAGTCTCTGTGTCTAGGGATTGATGAGACCGGACGAGGACGTGAAGAGGAAGTGAATGTTTTAAAGGAAGCAGGTGATGAGGTGCAAGTGTTGTGAATCAGTACTCAGGAGAGAGTGAACGAGGGGACGGACCGTGTGTCTCTGATGGAGCCGTGACACATAGTATGAGTATACGAAACGAGTAAAGCATTATTTCGTCTCATTGCTGTCGATGAGAAACATATTAAAGATGTTTTTATGTCCTATACATGCTGTTTTTGCTGGTTTCTTATTTATTGCAAATAAATCTTGCCTTTTAGCCTCCAAACCTGAAAAAAGCCCCAAATTTGTATCCATTCCAGCTATTGAAGTGATTTTGTCACCAGAAAGAGCAAATCAATTTCTCCTCGGCACATTGCTATCTCCTCTTATGAATGCAGTCCTCTGTCTGTGTCTGGCAGTGGGTGTTTAACCCCAACGTCTTCAGGCTAAATTTAGATGCTCCAGTTTTTTTTAAGTTTTTAACAGCGAAGAGTTCTGTTCTCACAGAAATAACATCAAGGACAAAGCACAATGATTTCAGCGACCACAAAACACTTTTGTGGCGAGTGGGTGCAGTTTCAAGAGACAAGCTCAAGTCGATTTATTAATAAAATAGTCCGACTACGCCAGGAGTTAACCCCAGGGAAAATAATCAAACATTAAATGAAGCACACAGGTTTTGTTTCCCTCATAAAGTTAGACAAGAGATGTGAGTAAAGTACAAAAATACAAATGTTAATTAATACAAAATTATTAAAAATGTTAGACACTAAAACCCACTTGAAACACTAACAACCCCACTTAAAATCAAAGAAACAAAAAAAAACAACACAATATAACAATAATCTATATTTGTAAAGCAAATAATAGCAGCAGGTAGGCTCCCAACGTCGGGAATCATTGTGGAGTTCAATTTTTACGGGCACACACACACACACTCACGCGCACACACACCTGTGTGTCTAATCACAGTATCACACAAAGTGTACACTGCACATGGTAAAGAAGAACCACCACCACAAGGAGGAAGAGCAATCCACCAGTGGTACCCCAGCTCCTCGGTAAAAAATAAGAACAAGAAAAACTCAATGTTATCTCACGACCAATTCAAATGAGTGATTAAATGGTGGCTAATTCGTAAGAATCCGTACGACCTCACTTGTACGAATTGTTTAAACCCACTTGATGGGTAGGTTTAGGGGCGGGGTCAGGGGTAGGATCGGCCAACTCGTAAAATATGTATGATTTAGCAAAAATCGTACTAATAGTTAGGTCGTACGAATTGTTTGAATTAGCCACCTCATAAAATTCGTACGAATTGCTGGGAGATCAGGTTGAAAAAACTATACAAATGAACATAGAAATGGAAATAAAGACATTACCAATAAAGTAAATCCTCACAATAATGAATTTCAATACTAAGTATAAACCAAAAAAGAAAGAAAAACAATAACCAAAAAGTAGTCCCTTTTTCATTATAGTGATGATCACGTCAGCACGGCTAATTCAATCGCAGCGCTTTAACAGCTTAAGAGCAGCAACAAACAAATCATGGAACGAGAAGGAGAATCCTAAATCGACACAAAAGAAGATGTTACCAATCATCATACTATCACGGTTGCGTTTAAACACTTACCATCAGGATATCACATCAGATTGGTCACAGTCATGCCCATCGACATCACGCCTGCCTAGTATGTGTACGCGTAAGTGTTAAACCAAAGCCCATCTACGGAAAGCCTTGCCACTCCCTATTAAGTCCTATTGTACTGAATTTTGGTTGTAGTTCCACCAGAGTCCCACTGGGGGCGAACATCCAAGTGCAAAATGAATGGGAGTCTATGGAGCTAGATGGCTAAAATCACTCTTTCACTTTGCCCTCAGCCAAAACGATTTGCCAGGGAACAAATGATAGATTAATATAGACCACAGATCGCCCATTAGACATACAAAAGACGAATGTTTAACCACTAGACTAGAGACATCAGATCCTGCGGCAAACGTCAGAAGCACTAGCTGAGGTAAGGCTGTTCCAGGCGGGGTACATGAGCGCTGAGCGTCCAGTGAACGCATGGATCTCACAGCTTCGAAAACGTCAGATCAAATTTTTAAATTGCCGCTTTCTTTATAAACAAATCACAGATTTGAGCTTTAAACAACTACATTGTGGACTGAAACTATTAAAATTACATTTCTTGACACAACAACAGTAGTATTTTAACTTTTACAGACTTTCTCCTCTGAACGTTACTATTACTAGGTGCATCATGACCAAATACAACCAGAAACAAATGTTCAGTCTCGTTTGTGAACGGTAATTCCTCTAGACCTGTTTTAAAATGTGTGGCGATTTGTACTGCCCGGCCCAAGCAGCACACGAAACAAGTTTTTTCTCAACCCCGCTATGAGAGGGATGGGAAAGTTGCCCTCCGCGTTATGGCGGCGCCTGAAGGATTGCCGCAAAGCAGGTCTCAGGTCGTACGATGTGTATGCCGTCATTGACAAGACTTTTTAAAGCAAATAAGTGACTCTAATAAATGAACACCCATTGATGTGTAAATTCATCTGCGCTCGTCATGTGAGCGCCCTCCTATGGACCCAAAGTGGAACTGCAACCAGTTCAGAACCCTGAAGTTTACTGAGAGTGGGAGTTCTCCCCATATTAGACATTCTCTGGTTAAACCCACACAGCCACACCAGCACTATAGCGACCGCTTAACAATAAACATGCGAACATTCAACACATCCACCAAACAGCGCGGATGGGTAACAGCAGTAACCCATAAAGCACTGATTAACAGAGATGATTTCACGTCATGCACACCACAACAATTCCCAGAAATCATCAACTATTACAACATAGCGTGCTTACCTCCAGCCACCGTCGACACTACACGAGCAAACAAACGGGGAAAACGGATGTGACGCATTCTAGGTGACAACCAATCAGCCTTTAAATGAAAAATACTACCTGCTGATAGGCCAATATTGCATATATACTTTTAAACACTCATTCCCTGTTTATTTTCTTCATGGCTTGATATCCAGCTGTCTCTGACACACACAAGCTTAGACACGCAAACACAGATGCGTACGCTCACACGCAGACACAGACAAGCGTACATTAGTAAGGGCAGTGGCGCTACATAAGTGAGGGCTGGTGTTTTATTGCCTGTCTTCCACAGTAGTCATCCTCATAACTCATCATAACTCCTCATAAGTACTGAGCTTATAGTCGAGGTGAGGGATAGAAATACACACTGTCCTGCCAGAGTCGATAGCTGTGTTTACATTCATCTCCAGTCGATGACGTTCGTTTAACTCGGGAATGACTGACAGCTAATCTATCTGTGTGTCCCTGTTGATATTCCTGGAATATCACACACCTAATTAACAAACTGCCATGCTAGATGGCCTTGTATGAGTTGTAATTAGCCAAACACAGTGGAAATGATGAGCTATTAGAAGTTGCCGTGCTGATAAAGCAGAGATGATTTGGGATTAAATTGTTGTTAGCTTGAATAAACATGGAAACAGGCTTGCGTTCTGTTACCTGGGTTTGCTCGAAGGGTTAGGAAGGATTAACATTAGCTGCTGCGTCCAGATTGTCAGTGTTCACGAGAATTTATTATAGGATGCAATCGCAGTTGTGCTTTTAATGTTTTTGGGTGAAATTCGAGTAAATGTTTATATGATTTGTTGCATAACCTTATTTGCTAGCATTTAGGAATAATGTACATCCAGCCAGTTTTTGTGGGAGAATAAACCTCGACTGGATGATCAGGATCCTATGGAAGCTTGTTTCCGCAAATTAAAAAGGTAATTGCAACTTTTTATCAGAATTACGTGATATAAAGTCATAATTGAGTGATATAAACTCGCAATTGTGAGAAAAAAAGTCGCAATTATCAGGACCCCGACCCAAAGAAAAACAGTTCCTAGACCTACGAGTGAACAACTTAAGATAACATTCACATTTAACAGATGATGAACAGTCGTATCACTTATTAACAAGTTTTTACCATCTGAATAATGGCAAGGAAATTAAAAAGGACGTTTTAAAATTGTAAGATTTATTATCTTATAATTTATTACATACGAATCAATCATTATATTAACAAGACGAACATTTCAATGATAATACAGAAGGCCTATCAGCGATAAGCATCATGATGCAACGCTGCTATTATTGGGAGATAAACGACTTTGGAATGTTGCGAACGACCAATCAGAATCAAGCATTTCAGAGAGCCGTGCAATACATATTATTATACACTAGCATTCAAAAGTTTGGAGTTGGTATGATTTTTAAAAATGTTTTGTTAACATTTTACATTAAGATTCGTTAGTTAACACAAGTCAATGGTTGCGTCCGAAATCAAATACTTCCCTACTATATAGTATGCGAAAAACAGTACGCGAGCAGAGTAGAATGTCCGAAATCATAGAATTCGAAAAACAGTACGCGGGTAGAGTAGAATGTCCGAAATCATAGAATTCGAAAAACAGTATGCGAGCAGAGTAGAATGTCCGAAATCGTAGAATTCGAAAAACAGTACACGAGCAGAGCAGAATGTCTGAAATCGTAGAATTTGAAAAACAGTACGTGAGCAGAGTAGAATGTCCGAAATCATAGAATTCAAAAAACAGTGCGAGAGCAGAGTAGAATGTCCAAAATCATAGAATTCAAAAAACAGTGCGAGAGCAGAGTAGAATGTCCGAAATCTTAGAATTCGAAAAACAGTACGCGAGCACAGTAGTATGTCCGAAATCATAGAATTTGAAAACAGTACACGAGCAGAGCAGAATGTCCGAAATCATTGAATTCAAAAAACAGTACGTGAGCAGAGTAGAATGTCCGAAATCATAGAATTCGAAAAACAGTACGCGAGCACAGTAGTATGTCCGAAATCATAGAATTCGAAAAAAAGTACGCGAGCAGAGTAGAATGTCCGAAATCTTAGAATTCAAAAAAAAGTACGCGAGCAGAGTAGAATGTCCAAAATCGTAGAATTTGAAAACAGTACGCGAGCAGAGAATTATGTCCGATATCATCGAATTCAAAAAACAGTACGCGAGCAGAGTAGTGTGTCCGAAATCATCGAATTCGAAAAACAGTACGCGAGCAGAGAAGAATAGGACCTCACTCGTACGAATTAGTACGATTTTGCTAAATCGTACATATTTTATGAATTGGCCAATTCGTATGAATTCGAACGAATGACCTACCCCTTACCCCGCCCCTAAACCTACCCATCACGTGGGTTTAGACAAATCGTACAAATTCGTGTGAGTGAGGTCGTACGAATTAGTATGAATTAGACACTTTTTAATCATTCGTTGAATTCGTACGCGTGAGATAGTGTTGGGCGTACAACCAAAAAGTATTCTCGACGCTTGATAAACTTAGGATTGAGCCAGTCACTCGGACTATTTTAACGTCGTCTTTAATAAATTTCTGTGGCGGCAAGTTTCAATCCCTTAGAAGCCTATGGAGGAGTGATCCAGCTCCCAGATTTAATCATAAATATCTTCGTTTGTGTTCCGAAGATGAACGAAAGTCCAACACGAGGGTGTGGAATTACTGACAGAATTTTCATTAAACACATTTCATGACTAAATTTGGCATAACTTTTTTTTGTTTTTTGTTTACAGTGGCATTGGCACAAAGAATAATATTGACATAGAAACATTGGCCGTGTCTGAAATCGCATAGTCTCTTATGGTACATAATTTAAAAAGCAATTTCGGATGCAGCCTAAGGTATTTAGTGAAGTGTGTATGCAGGTCATTCAAAGTGATGATCTGAGGGACATTTGTGGCTGTGGAATCCGTTCAGAACTAATTTCTCATTTGCTGTGTGTATTAGCTTAAGCTCAATGATCTGCTATGACGCAATCATCAATTTTTAGCTGTGATTCGGATTACCATCGAATGCATTTTGGATGCAAGAAGTTACTAATCCTCAACATCGCAGACGCTGAGAGTGATTTGTTACGAAGCAAATTCATTTTCTTTGTATTTATGTGATGTCGCGATTAATTGGAACAATCTGTCATTAACATGCTTTCAGAGCCACGCTTGATTTGATGTATTCCATTTAATACCAATAGATCAAAATATCTTACCATATTTAAGAATTAAATGCATCTAATTGAATCCTGCTATTAATATCTGTTTAGACAGTGTGAGCAAATTAAATCAGAGCTGTCTCTGTCTCCTAGACGGTCTCAATGAGTTTCATCCACAAAGGCATATCATTTTATCCAATACATCCCCCTGGTATGCTAATGATGTTACTGTAAATAAACCAGGGGAAATTATTTGCCGCCTGCCGGTTACAGTAACCAATATTTTTGATTCGTGAGAAGACATATTGGAAGCATGTTTATTGACTAATCCTAATTTAGAAGACCAGATCCCAAGGCACTGGGCGGATTTGCAATTTGTCATCATCATTATTAGTAGGCCAGTTTGCTTTCATTAACAATGGTGACAAGGTCTCTCATGGTGTGATATTTGCCCTCAAGGCAGTGGATTTAATGAACAGCAGCTAAAAACAAATTTGAATTTTTCGGGATTATTGTGTTGACTGGATTTGGAGGTTTTGTGTGTTTGACGAGATCAGGAACATCATCTGCTGCTGAATATTACCTTGCCATGTCAGTAAATTAAGAAGCGGCTAGAGCTTAAATATAAAAATGTATGATCATGGCGCTCAGTTTTAAATGTGTCGAAAGATGCTTGTGAATAAGGCTTTGTCACATTTATGGCTTTGTCTTAGAAAATCTCTGTTATGCGACACCCAAAGTTTAAATGACAATTTTGCTCAACCTTGTGCTGTTACAAACCTTTGTCTTACTTTCTTTTGCTGAACAAAAAGGTTTAACAAATGCTTAACATAGTAGTTCCATGAGCAAAGATCAAAACTTGTTTGACTTTTAACCAACTTTAATTGTAAAGTTTTTTTATAGGTCACAATAGGGCTGCCAAACGATTAATCACGTTTAATCGCATCCAAAATAAAAATTTGTGTTTACATAATTATTGTATATATATAAATACACACACATGCTTATATATTTAAGCAATATTTTAATGTATTTACTTTATATAGATTTATATACAATTTATATTATAGAAAAATATAAATATTTTACATATAAATAATATTTTTTCTTAAATATACATGCGTGTGTGTATT
>JAOTRC010000008.1:28168491-28181988 GCA_027497675.1 Cyprinella lutrensis | reverse complement strand
GGAATGTTTTCATCAAAAACCTTAATTTCTTTTCGACTGATGAAAGAAAGACATGGACATCTTGGATGACATGGGGGGTGAGTAAAATATCAGCAAAAGTTTTTTTTTAAAAAAGTGAACTACTTCTTTTATCATTATAACACAAGGAAATGAAATATGTCTGTCTAATGATCTCCATCAGTGGTGTACCTGTAGCTGTTCCCATCACCAGACTCATGCACAGTGTTATGAGGAGAACACAGATGTGATACACAGCAAACCGTACAGCTCTAAAAACACAAATACAACACAGATCTGAAAAACATCATTTTATGCCTGTAGTCATTGCTTTTACCGTTATTCTATGGTTTATTTAATGGTATGATTGACTAAAAGTGAAATTCACTTTACATTGTGCTTTCAGTACTGGCCAGCCGTATAAATAAATGAGCGAACCATCCCAGGATTCCCGGTATGGCGTGTACATTGAGGACGCCACAGGTGTCATGACACTCAAAAGCAAACAACATGTGATCCTGAATGAAAGTGAAAAACAGAGAATCTGTCACTTTAAGTTATAATTATTTTAGTATTTCAGATTCTTTAGTTATTATAGTTATATTATTATTTTAGTACTTTAACTTGAAACAAAATGTATTTTATGGTTTTAGTTTTAGTTAACGACCCATGGAAATTCGAGTTTTCCATTGTGTGATAAATGCGGCTTGACCTTCATGTACTTGAATCCCAGTGCTGATACGAGAGCGGCACAGAAGCCGATCATCATTGCAATCCACGGCGCGTGGACTGCCGTCATGGCAACTCCAATAGCAACACCACCAGACAAGGTAGAGCTCTGGATATGAACCTATAAAACACGATACTCTTCACGCTATCTGAAAAACTGGATCACAACCCATTATATTTTCATGATTTCGGAGTATTAAGTTATGATTGTTTTCAACTCTGTGAGGGAGTTTGCTATGTGGGAATGTTCTTCCTACAGTCGCTCACCATGTTCATCTTTCCTTTGCAGCTGGTGAGCATGGAAACAGACATCGCCATGACAACACTGACGGCCAGAGACAGATACGTCCCATATATCACAGTGAGTTTCAGTTCTCTCTCCACCCTGTGAGACACCAGTGCCGAGTTAAAACTGGGCCAGAACATCCAGAGAAACAGTGTTCCTGTGAGAACGAGAGAAAGGGAGGCAGTTCCCGTGCATGATTTAATTAAAATGTAGAGATAAAATAATTACACTTCGGTCCTTGAATCTGATTGGACGAGCATCGTTCAAAGGAGCTGTGATATCCAGCAGCACTGGGACTTTTCACTGTTTCGACTGGGATTCTCAGTGACTCTTTCACACAGTTACACCAGTAGGTGGCGACAAATGACTGTCTTTGTAAATGACTCACTGAATCATTCATTGAGCCTATTGAACCGATTCGTTCACAACTTTCATGATTGATTTAGGATCGAAAGAAGTGACTGGCTGTGTCCGAAATAGGGCACTATTTGAAGGGACAGCCCTTTGTAGTGGTGTCCGAAACCATAGTGGATGTTATCGAATGCACTCTTTTAATCCCATTACGTAGACAACTGCAATAACAAGTGTATAACTGATGTATGCTCAGTTATGCTTAGAGATGTATCTTTAAAGGCTCACTCGAAGCTCACTAACTCATCTGATGTGCTGTCATTGTTAGAGTCTGAGGCATTTTCTGAGTCTGAGAGATAACTGTTAGTTATTATACTCACCAAACATTGCGAATAAGCCTGTGCTGCGGTCATTTTTTTCTTTCTCATGTTTTGGATTGATTCCCTCTCTGAAAAGCACCCATGACACCATCACACCAAAAAGAGCCCCGAAGATATGCAGCATCATGATGCTGTACAGTGGATCTGCCTGAAACATGAGCACAGTTTCAACTCAATCTGCTAAATAAAATAGTATGTTCATTAGTGCTGTCAAATTGATTAATCGTGATTTATTGCATCTAAAATAAAAGTTTGTAAATATATGTATAAAATATATAACATAAATACCTGTTACATTACACATAGGCTTTAGTTATATACGTTTTATAACATAAAAATGTTTCATGGCATAGCAAGTTGTTATGTTAAATTTCTTTACTGAAATTGGCTTGCAATGTAGAGATGAGGACATTTTGAAAATGAACTTATATCTGGTAATGTAATAACTGGGAGTTTTCAGGATCCACTAATTAAAAAACAAACCAATGAACGAATTAAACTGAATGAATCATTTTTCATTGAAATCATTCTTCTTGAACTTAGCATTCAATGTACCTTGAAATATGGATAATATAGGATAAAAATAGTGCTGTCAAATCGATTAATCATGATTAATCACATCTAAACATAAAAGTTTGTGCACACAGACATATATAGATTTTACAAACGTTTATGTTAGATGCGAATAATCGCGAATAAACGATTTGACAGTACTAGTTAACATATAGGATGAACCGTGATTTTCATCAGGGAAGATAATACTTCTCTTACATGGAGCAGAGTTCGCAGGATCCACTGATTGGTCACAAATCCAGTGACCTCCACCAGAGCCATTAGTAAAAGTTGGACGGGATTTGTCTTCCCATGGACTGCTCCCATTGCAACCAGAGCGGATGCTGCACAGAGCTCTGCCTCAATCACACTACATGAGGAGCACAAATAACATCTAATGTAGTGGTGCTTCAAACCTACTCTCAGGTAAAGAAAAGGTACAAAAGCGGTCACTGGGGCGGTACGCTTTCAAAAGGTACACCTTTGTACCTAAAGAGTGCGTATTAGTACCTTTTTATTCCAGTCACAGCTTCTGTACCTTTTTTTTTTTACCATTTTAAAGTATGAAAATAATCATGACAAAGGATAAGCCCTTTGTCATGATTATGAAAATCATTTTTTTTAAACAAACAAAACAAATGCATTAGTTTTTCCACAGTAAATGTACCAGAGCTAAGCATTTTTAAATGTTAATGTTTCATATTCAATCTATGAATCTTTCAATATATGGCTTACTCGTTTAATGACCTTTCCAACGTGATTACGGAATTCCTGGCGTGTCGCAGACCAGCACAAGACAAACAATTGTGGTTAAATGTATATACATTTTAATTTTTTTCAGAAAATTACTGATCGTTTTACTAGATAAGAACCTATTCCTCAAGATGGGAATGTGCAGAGCCATATGAAGCTCTGGACTTCAACTATTTGGTTACAGTTAAAGTCTGTTGTGTGGTGAAAAATCCTGAAATGTTTTCCTAGACATAAACATCTTGGATGTCATTGGGGCGCGTAAATTCATTTTGAGGTGAACTAATCCTTTAACCTTTACACATTGTGGATTGCTTTTGTAAGAAAGCATCTGCTAAGAGCTGTAATATCGCTGTACCTCTTCATACTGATGTGGATCTCTCGTCTGTGGTGGCGTTGTGGCAGCAGGAAGCCATTCATCAAGACAGCCCACTGGATGGCCATGGCTGCTAACAGCATGTTAAACCCTGATCCACTGAAACCATATCGTACAAGGAACGTGGCCAGGAATCCAAACCCCAGGAATATCATCACATGAATATCTTGGAATTCTGTAGAAAAGATTGCATTTCCAATATTTCATGAAAAAGCGATGTAAACTTCAAAAACTTGGCGGTCAGTCTTTTAATTGCTTGTGAAATGCTTCTTATCACCCAAAACCAGAGATGTTGTGGCTCCACACCCCAACGGCAATGTTCCACACATTTACAAACAAAACCAAGTAATCATATTCATTTTAAGTACATTCATATGGATAGGAATATTGCTATTGGATATTTTGACATGTTAAAGGTTCTAAAAAAAAAAAAGGCCAGGAATTAAATTCTGAGCAGAATATGTGAGTAGTCTTTTGTTGCATTAGCATGCATTAACATATGCAATTAACATAGCAGGTTTACAGAAGATGATGTGATGCATTTCATAAATAACCTCGGGTTTATCCTTAAGCTGAACGATGAATGCAAGTTTGAACTCTTGAGAATCATAGCACAGCTTAAATGTAAATCAGACTTACTAACCTGCATATGATCGGATGAAAAGCTTACTGTCAGACTCATGCTGCTCTATTTTCACAAAAAAGACAAACAGTAGGATAAAGATGGTTTCCAGCAGGAATGCCACAAGAGGAAGTCTTGAGCGGAGACTGGGGGCGTACTGAGGAGCCATTATTACCGTGACAAACTCTGACTGTCTTTAATCTTCACCGACCAGAGATGAAGAAGAGTATGCAAGATCACGTGCATGGAAGAGGAATGGAGGTGTAAAAATGCCCCCTTGTGCAATTAATCATCATGTTGTGTGTGTGTGTCTATGTTTGTTTGTAAAGTAGGACGGACCTATTAGCAACATTATCAAAGAAATTGATAACTAATATTAAAAGTTTGGGTTATTCCTGTTCTACAGCACCTAAAATCTATATTTTTTTCTCTCTAACTAAATTAGCTAAAAACATGCCTAACTATTAGATCAAATGTTTTTTATTTTTATTTTAAAACAGTTTGGATTAAGTCACACAACAATTCAAGAAAAATCTGATTTCTGAAGGATTTTAATCATAATATTTCATGGTAAAGTTTAGAGATAGAGAGTTGGGACATGCAGAAAATGCTATTTTTTGGTGTTCTGTCGTTTTTTAATTATATGTTTGTAAATTTGTAGTTAGCTTAATGTGCATGGCATTTTGCTTAATAATAAAATGTATTTTAGAGTTAATTTTCATGCAATTTTATACATGTCCCGGAGACAGAAATGTCACCCTTTCGCTGGAATGGCTCTTATAGGATCCATACATTTATCGTATTTATACATTTAGGGATGACAGAATGTTCACTTGAACACATTCATGTCACATAATTTACACTTTTTGCACTGACATACTGTACGCTTTTGTGATAAGGGAACCGAGATCTTACCGAATGCTTGTCACAAAGTAAACCCCATTATGTCGGAATTCCTCTGTATTCAAACTGTGTCACTGTGAACCATTAGACCAAGGACAAAGCACTTGGTCAAGCTATTAACAATATGAAACTGTGACACCTGTAGTAATAAGATTCTGGATTTATAAAATGACCCAGTGGGATCTTTAGTCAATGCCTATGCTCATTTTTTCTCAGTTAATCGGCCAAACAAAGCACTTGTGCAGCATTAGCCTGGGATTTGTTAATGGGGCTTAAATTAAAAAGGTTATTTTCAAGAGCTGCGTTTACATGGACCCTTATAAAAAGATTATTGGCCTAGTCCGAATAAAAATATTTAAATAAACTTATGTAACCATGTCAGTCGGTATACATTGGGCAAATTTGTGAATTTGATTTGACTTGCGGAGAAAATGTTTCTAAGTTGGCATGCGAGTTATCATCCTTAAAGCCAACATCCACCTCATGACCTGCAAAGTTCGCCAGGGGTTGTCCTCCCCTTGTTTCATTCATAATGTTGAAGTTGAGATGTCGACTTGCACAACCAGTCGAGAGAATGCAAGTATACGACATAGCACACATAAATCAGATTACTTAGTGTTCATTTATATAATTTGTAAACTTCAATGGATACTGTCAGAGTTGTGTTTCTGTCTGAGTCTTGTTTTCATTAGTCACGTCTTCCTTTGTTCTGGTTTCCCGCCACTTCTTTGTTTCCACGGTAACCCTCATTAGTTCTTCTGTCACACCTGTTTCCTCATTAGTCTTGTATTTAAGCCCTGTGTGTTGCCTTGTTCGTTGTCTGATCTTGTAGTAAGTGTGTGTGAACCTTCTGCCCCTTTTCATCTACCTGTATGATTTAAGCCTGGTTCAGATTACACGATTTTTTTTTTTTCTGTTACGATAGTCACTGTGTCAGATTACAAGATTTTGACTTCTAAAATCTTGTGTCGTGGACAAGACACATGTCAGGCTACAGGTTGCTTCCTGACCAGTCATCTCATGCCATCTTTAATGGCTTGCGTGATGTTATCAAGAAGGCGGAACTAGTAGTGAGTGACTTCCGGAAACGAACGTAAACAAACAATGGATGAAGCGGTGTTGAAAGAGAACTTGAGGTAAAATATTGTTTTCTTATATATTTTTATTTTTAGTTTTAACGTTTCGTTTCGCCATTTTTGAAAGTTGTGTACGGAAAAGCTTGGGCTCCTATTGGTCAACCTCATACATGTGACGGAACCGTCGTGGACGACCGTTAAAGAAATTAAACATGCTAGTCTTTTTGTCGTGATGTCGTGAAGCATCGTAGACGCGACGTAGGTTGTCGCCCACTATGACACACTATAGGAGATGATAGGATCGAATCTTGCGTCTCGACGCCCGTTGTCGTTTTACGAATCCCCACAACACCCTTCGACAAACGGAATATATATATAAATATGTGTGTGTGCAAATAATCCACACATTTGTACAAAGAATAACAACATATCAACACCAGCGAAGAAGCTGCTTGTTTCCTTCAGTTGTTCAAAAGTTGCAATGGTCCGACCTGGATTAACCCGGGATGAAATTCATGGAAATAGGGAATCAATCTTTTTGATTTTCGCCCTGGGCAAAAGTTATAAAGCCAAACCTATCTAATTATTTACTTTACAAAATACAATTCACATTGAAAGCAGGGCTACCAAATGAACTAATATGAACAATTCTCACAGAGGTTGCAGAACTATCTTGTTAATTGAAATCATTTTAGCTCATATATTCTCTTAGATGTTGCTCTAAACTTGCAATCTGCAATCCCTAAGCCTTGACCACAACGTTGAGCTGTGTTTTGGATGTAAAACAAGTTTTTTTCTCAATAATCAACCCATTCTCACTCCCAATGCGTCAAAAACCAAACATTTGAGAAACAACATATGTTTAATAAAATGTTTTAGCTTTGCAGCTTTCCGTCTTCTCCGTTTACTTCTCCTCAAACAAGAATAGGCTGACTGAGTCCGAAAGGAACTCGGGTCATCTGAAGAAAGAGAAAAGGAAATAGCATTATTATGGTAAGTGTGGTAGCAAACTTGTGCATTTACAAACAAATATCACATTACAACTACAAATACTGTAGTAAAAGCATGGTAAGTGGTAACTGTCCTTTTACTACACCTGGCCTTAGTGAAACTAAGATTTCATGTTGTTTTACTACCACTTTGAAACTGATATGAATATGATTAACTGATTGAAGATCTATAGCGACAGACTGCTGTAATAATACATGTACATACGGTTATCCTTCCAAACAGCAGAGCAAACGAACAAAAAGGATGTTGAGAGTCTGAAAGATGCCGTCATTTCTTCTCTTCACGTGTCGTCATTTAATCTTTTCATGTTTTTAATCTCCTCTTTACTTCCATTTCCTGACCCTGATTTGAACCCCAGCCTGTTCCCTAGTTACCTGCGAGAAAAGCTCAATAGAAAATACCATCTGCAATGTTGTGGTGAGTGGAGTTCGCGGGCCGCTCCATCGGAGGGCATCTGGCCCTGGTCATTAGAAGCGCGCTGGGCTTTAAGGTCAAACCGGTGTGCTGCTGTTATTGCGCGCTGTATTTCAGGGGATTTGTATGAGGTTGTTTTGTGCAAACCTTGACTTCAGCGAACCGTGAGGTGGCCACTATTGAATCAGATAGACCTCCTGCAGATAAAATGCTATATAAATATAGATTGCCTTGTCATTCAATGGGAACTTAATCCACAACCATGACCTGGAGACAAGCTATTCTCAGAGCGCCAGATCACCTAAGAACGTCTTTGTTTGTCGCACAAAGCCGGGTGTGTTAATCCGGATAGATTGCCTCGATGCCTTCAAAATCACTTTTGGAAACAAAAAAAACAAGGTTGCTGCGCAAACAGGAAAGGGATGTGCCATTCAAAAATCAAGAAATGATCAGAAAGATTTAATTAGCAGATAGACCATACAAGATCACTATATTTTGGCAGCTTCTAAAACCAACAAAACTTTTGGAGATGTACAAATGGTTATAAAAATTTCTGTTTATAATAAATGGTATCAATTAAATATGCCTTATGAAATGTTATGCAACCAACTTTGAATGTTTTTAATTTCCACATCATTAAATATAAATGTGTGTATGAAATTAATTAAAATGGTCTCTTTTCTGCTGGATAATCCAACTAATAAATCTAAGATTGGTAATAACAATTTGGTTTAATAACATTTTAAAGTCCTTGTTGCATATGTTACTTACTATAGTCATCACAGTAAATTATGCATAATTGCATGCAAATAACCTTAAACCAAACCATATATATATATAAATGCAGTTAATTAACATTGATCAATATAAGAACAAGACAAGAATCAAAACAAGAACAACTTGTAACAATGTAACAAAACAAAATAAAAATCATTGTGATGATGAGCAAAAAAAAACCCTTTGAAAAAAAAAAGCACTGCTTCTCGTCAACAAACGGTGAGAGGTTTGTTCGCTATACATCCTCAAGGTGGAACAGGACTGACCATTTCTAGCTACAGATACTCATGAAGTGAAAGGATTATTCATGGGAAAGTGTGTTTAAAGGATTCATCCCCCTCACTTGCATGGAAAAGCATTTTCTTATTATTCACAATCGCCTCAGGTGACAAGTGTACTCTCTTTACTCTCTCCTTCTGCCCCGTGATATTCCTCTACCTCATTTAAAGTAGAAACATGTACCAAATATGACAATTATATGCAATAACAAAAACTGTAAGTGTATATATGTACACAATGAAACGTTTTACGTGAATAATGTCGATAAAGGGAGAGCAGAAAGAGTCAAAAGCTAATATTAGCATTATAAATAACGTGCTCTGCAAAACAAAGACTTTTCATGTGTTATGGATCGTAGGGGATGCAACTAATTAATTTAATTATTTATTAATTTATTTCAGTCACTCATTAGCATGTTCTTAAAGTTACTTTGTTTCTTATCCTTTCCATTGAAGTATTCTCGGGGAGTTTTTGCCTTCAGGCATTCATTAGCATAATACAGTATACTTAACTCCGGGTGATCATGAAGTGTATGTACATGTTATTTCATGTCTCTGAAGGTCATTATGTGTCTGTGACTTATATGTGATGCAGTTTCAGTTGGTTATAAATTGTTTTTGAAATCTGTAAAAAAAAAAAAAAAATGCAAGTGTGATGCATCTTGATTTCTGGATGAAAAGGTTATGCATGTGTATTCATGGTTATTGAATGTATTTTATCAGGAGATGCAACACATCTAAAACACTTTATAGAGAACCAGAACTCCACAGACATATATATTTGTCCTTTTCATAACTTACACATTGCAAAAAAAAAAAAAAAAAGTCTTGGTTTGCTGAGGGTGGTTTCAGCCTCATGGGAAGATTTATCATCGAAGCTCATGAGGCTGAATGTTTGTTCTGTATTTCAATAAGCCAATGGCCCATAAAATTCTAAATGTACTGCTAACCGCTTTAAAGGCACATAGCCATGGCATGATGGTTCCAAGTCCCACTTTATTAGTATAGTTAAAAATATTGCATGCAAATATTTTTTACAAAATCAAGGGGATCCCATTCATATTCATAGATAGGCATATTCATACATAAAGCATACACATTCGGTATAACTGTGTGCTATATACACTCTTTATATTCACAATAATTCTTTTGGAGAAGATTTAATTAAGTCACGATATCTGCTACACTACACCCGGATTTCCAGGATTTAACAATAATTCCGGTAACACTTTCTATGAAGACCATGAAAATAATGAATTATAAGTTTTTCTCCATTAATTTATCACAGGAATTATTGTTAATTATTTACATTTACAAGTAAACTACTTTAGATCAGATTTTTACTATGAAGTCAATGCAGTTACTGTACTGGCTTGTCCAGAACTAGCAGAACCATGATTCACAGCTGGGACATCCGATGATTCTCCATCCCCGGATGAATCGGAACGGTGTTAATCCAGCCTCAAGTTGTCTTAGCGAAATTTGGGCATACTTAACCCATGCCAGAAGCCGTTGCCAGGAGATCTGATGCCTATGGCAGACGGTGCAAAGAAAGCACCCCATTTCCTGGATCTTCCTCTCCGTTTTCCCCATATCTGAGGGGGGTTTTTTAGAATCTAGACTGGCAGTCACAACCCAGGAGTAAAAAGGCGGCCTTCCAGACTCAGGAGATAAAGTGTGATCCTCTATCCGAGACAATATCTTCTGGCAAGCCAAAGTTCCTGAAGACATGACTGAACAGTAATTTGGGCATTTCCATGGCTGTGGGCATGCCCTTCAAAGGGATCATATGACAGTCCTTGGAGAATCTGTGGACGATGACTATAATGCGAGTCTCATCATTGGAGGTTGGCAGATTGGTCATAAAAGCTTTCCGGTTGGCATGTGGCTAGGTGTCTTTGACATGGTACAATCTTCACAGCTTTGGATGAATCTTGTGATGTTGTTTCTTATCCAAAGCCCCCAGAAACATTCCTAGATGAGGAAGAGGACACAATTGGTCCTAGGGTGACCAGTGCAAACAAAGGAGTGAATTGATTCTAAGTTGTACATAAGATTTGATAAGATTTAATCGTTTGGCATCTCTGAGATACTCAAATTTGTGATGATCCGTGAGCACCAGAAACGAATAACGGGCCAGAGCCACCACTCCACCACAGGAGCTCTCGGTTGCCGATGTCATAGTTCTGCTCCACCGTGTAAGTTACTTGGAGAGGTAAGCACATGGATGGATACGGGATGGATACTCCTGCTGGGAGAGGACAGCACCTACCTCGAGAGTGAAGGGTTTCTATGGATCAGAATGACTAGGTAAATATGCTAATATTTAATTTTTATGCTAATATATGTGCTGGCTTTATTCAGGGTAGTGAAAGTGTGGGCTGCCTTAGGTGGCCAAGACAGAGACTTGGGCTTACTCTTCAATGTAGTTCTTAATGAAATTTGCAAATCAGAGGAAGTGTTGGAGTTCTATGTTGGCGAATGGAACAGGCCAGGACTGAATTGCTTCCACTTTCCCATTGCCCATCTTCATGTCTTCTGTACTGATCACATAAATGAGGAACTGTGTGGAGCTCTTGTGGAATGGACACTTCTAGTGGAACGTGGTGGCAATGTTCGGTCTCATTCTGGGAGTACTCCAGGATGTCATCTATGTAGGCCAAGATGACGTGGTGAGGTACTCCTGGAAGATCTTGTTCATAAATCCTTGGAGCACAAAGGGGGCATTTACTAATCTGTAAGGCATTACCCAGTATTCATTGTGGCCTGTAGGTGTTATGAAGGGGGTCTACTATTAGTCCCCTCTCCAATCCAGATTAAACTATAGGCACTGCACAAGTCAAGCTTGCTGAAAAGTGTTGCTCTATGCAACAACGTTCCAGTGCGGCAGGGATCAGGGGAAGATCAATGCAGGGCCACAAGCCTCTGTAACATTGCTTAAGAGCCTTAGCCATGTTCTCCTCCATTTTGTTTGGGATGAATAGTGAATACAATTTTACTCACCAGGAATCAGGTCAATGACAAAGTCCCATGGTCGGTGAGGGGGTAACTGAGAGCCCCGTCTCGGCTAGAATCCTGGAAGGGGGTAATACAGGCAGGAATATCCATCCAACTGTACTTTCAATGGAGGTGAAACATACTGGCAACAGTGATGGATCTAGACAATTGGTTCCATAAGGACAAATAGCACATGTTCCCAACTTCAGGATCTCTCCATTACTCCTGTATATGAACAGACACAAGCTATGGGCACCCTAGGATTACGTCAGTAGTGGAATGCTACAGAACGTGTGATGTTTTTAATGTGTTTACTGCCGTTGTTGTAGTTGAAAAGGACCAACAAAGTTTGATTACACCTCTCCCCAACAGTTTACCTATTGTTGGCTGGATTAAGTATTCAGATGTGCAAGGTAAATTCTTGAGCTTGAGCTTTTGGCAGAACGTCCCTGAGAGGAAGTTGCCTGCTGAGACAAGGAGAGCAGTGACTGTGAATGATATATCAAGGCCAGTAAGTGTTAGAGTAATATGCAGAGGTTTACTGTTAACAGAGGGTGAGGAAACAAGCTTCGTAATATAAACATAGATGCTGGGTCAGCCAGCAAAGTCTTTCAGTGGGGAGAGGTGTCATGTGTCCCAGCTCTGGTTGTTGAGGAGCTGACGGAGCTGGCTAGCAGACATATGGAGTTGACTGCAAGGCAGGTTGATCTTCCTGACAATTCCTAATGCAATGAGCACCTGGATTGACAGTCAGATAAATCACTCAAGCCCCATGGTGTTGTCACAAGCAGTGAGTTGGCAGTGCTGGATTGAGCCCTTGACAATATCAAACGAGTCCTGAACTTGAGGGAATAATCAAGAATATCACCCTTTCCTTGACATTTTATTCTTTAACTTTGTCAAATGTTCACCCCTTGTGGTGAAAATTAAGCTTTTAAATATTGTTTAAGTCTATGTGGTGTTTTTAATCAACACCATTGCTGAGTATTTTCTCCTTAAAATGGCAGTGAACCTAAGACAGTCTCGAAATTGCTGGTGTTTCTAAGGTCACCAACTACCTTACCAATCAGATCAACGCGTGATCGTCAACAAGTCGATCTCTGAGCTAAGAGAGTGAGTGGAGACGGGGCTCATTTGCATTTTAATAGAACTGCATATACTAAATGAGGTAAGGTTGTGGAGTGACATTAAAGATATGAAGTTTTTTTTTTTCAAGGATAAAACATTTAAATATGTAATTTTGGTGATCAAAGATGAGTTTCAAGTAATACAATTATTGACTACAGGGGAACATTAAAAATAAGTATACTTTTAAAGATTATTAAAGTATGTAAGTCTAAGGGATGTTGACTCAATCAACTCCATCTGTGTTTTGATTATCATTCTGAAACCAATATGTATGTAGTCTTTAAAAAAAACATGATTTTCTAAACAAGCAAAACATTTTAATGGGGTGTGTGTGTTTGGAGGGGGGGGGTTAGCAGAGGCTAGCAACTTTAAAAAAAATGCTGGTGGGGAAAGATTTTATTGTAATTCTAACTGTAAAACTTTATTTTAAGATGACCCAGTTACACATTACTACATGTACTTACTTTAGTAATAACAGTAAATTATGCATAATTACAAGTAACTAACCCTAAGTTAAACCCTAATCCTAAAGCCAGTTTTATGCTTCTGTGTGAAATCAACGCCATACTTCAGCAGACCCCTCTGCGTCGCCGGTAACCCCTCTCCAACCCCTCCGCCATAGCTTGACGTGCACCTCCAAAATATTGTAACTACGTGTAAATTGCTGACCGCAAGGGCTGTGATTGGTCAGATTACAAATAATTTACAGAGTGTAGCTTTTCCGGGTTTCACTCTCCCGCTATTTAGGTTGGGTATCGTTTGAATTTGAACGATTCTGATTTCGATTCCTTGTTTCCATTCCGGTTCCCAACGATTCTCGATTCCGATTCTTTTAAGAGACAGGGTCAAAAAAGTTTAGCTAACCTTGCT
>JAOTRC010000008.1:27757545-27770261 GCA_027497675.1 Cyprinella lutrensis | reverse complement strand
CAATTCTGACTTTATATCTCGCAATTCTGACTTTATATCTCGCAATTCTGACTTTATATCTCGCAATTGCGACTTTAAATCACGCAATTGTGACTTTATGTCTCGCAATTGCGACTTTATTTCATGCAATTCTGACTTATATCTCGCAATTCTGATTTTATAACATGCAATTCTGACTTTACATCTCACAATTCTGACTTTATATCTCACAATTCTGACTTTACATTTCACAATTGTGAGAAAAAAAGTCAGTATTGTGAGATAAAAAGTCGCAATTACCTTTTTTATTTTTCATTCTATGGTGGAAACAAGCTTCCATAACTTACACACTTCACCATAAAAGCAAAAAAAAATCTAAAAGGTAAACAAAAAGTAACTCTGATGAAGCTGTATATTGATATTAGTTCAGATGAATCAGATAAAGGCATGACAGAAAGAGACCATTCTCTACAAAAGTGGTGTGATGTGTTTCCTTCCACAGCGGGAGATCTGACTGGAGATCTGTAAGCTTCGGGTAAAAATACAACTAATGAATGCCTGAAGCTGACAGACCACACATTGTTATTAATATTGGAAAATAAGCGAAGTACTGGTTATGAGAGGCAAGGGACAGCAGGTGCTGTTTTTCAGCAGTGTATTTACAGAGGAATTAAGCGCTAATGCAGAGATTGCTGAATGTTCTTTGGTTTGAAAGTGGGATGAGACTAAATCATCTGGTGCTCATAGAAACAGCCAACTCTGCCTCTCAGCTAATAAAGAAGCAGAAAGAAAAACAAAGCAAGTTTCATATATTTCGCATCTTGGGTCAAAGATTGGCAATATTATGCTAACTATTGGATTCACAAAAACAATTAATGTGGACAATCAGCATTATTTTATTGTTTTTGCCTACAGCTGGCTTTACAGTCTTCTTTCCAGGTAAATATACAATGTATTGTAGCCTCACAGTGTCTGATAAGATAATAAAACTCAAAGTATACAATTTTTACAAATATTTACTCAATGTGTTCTTACCATCCTTGATTAAAGTTCAGATGCGCCTTCAATTTTAAAACCTCACCCATTTTCCTTGCATTTTCACATGAATCCCCGGTCGCTGACTTACAGGAGGAAGTTCATTTACAAATATTTCATTCATTATCACCCACATGTCGTTCCAAACCCATAAGACTTTTTCGTTCATCTTTGAAACCCAAATGAAGATCTTGATGGAATCTGAAATCAGCAACTACGCAACTACCACTTTGAAACTTCAAAAAGTTCATGAAAGATAAAATAAATCCGAATGAATTGAGTGGTTTTATTCCAAATTTTCGTTGTATATGACATACGGATTTAATGTAGGCTTTTGGATCAGCAAACATAAAAAGAAGCTCAACCAAACCTTGTACAGTCACTTAAAATAAACTTGCAAAATAAACCAAGTGGCGAGAGAAAAAGCAATGAAAAAATTGTGGAATATTTGGGGATACAATGAGGATCTTCAATAAAAAAAGTGCCATACCAATAAAATTAATTGTTTAACATATAAGAAATCAACCTATTGCAGACCTACAAGGTTAAATCGTTTACATTTTAAGTCACTATCTAAAAGTCTTATGAATGAATATGTCACTATGGAAGATGAAGCATTTTCCTTGTCCTGATACACAGACATGCACTACTGTTCACTTTAGACACGATGAACAAATTACCTTGTTTTTTTGTTTGTTTGTTTCCCTTTGGAAGTGTCAAAAATACAGAGCACCGAAAGGAGTGTGATTCTATTTTCAGCTGAGAATATTCTGATACGTATTTTCACCTCTCTAAGGCAAAGAAGTTTGGGCCACATTTTCACAGAAAATCTCATCATGGAAAGCTTCTTAATGTCGTAGTGTTACAAATCACTGAAGAGTGATTGAAGTGATTATTGAAAAACAAATCAAAAAGCAATAACAACGATGGAAAATAATAAAAAGTCCATGAAACTATGTCTCAAAAAGATGCAAAAAGTTTGTACTGGCCACTGTCGAATGGCGTGCCGTGAAATATGAATGTGTTGAAGATGAATGTTTGTAAACTTCATTAGTTGGCCCATGGCTGGCACTGAAACTCAACTGCAGCTCAAACTCAGAGAATCTGAGTAATTACATGTGCGTGATTCATGAGGTTGTGGCGATTGAAAAACCATGGTAAACTGAAGGATTTTCCAATTTACAAAAAATGGAGAAGTCTCCACTGGCCCCTAAAACACTCTGGCGTATATGGTCTGCAACACATATTCAGAGAAACATTTCTGAATTTACTGGTTACTGAATCTGACTAGTCGCAAATCATTATTTTGTATTCTTTGCCTCTAAATGACTCTTTGACTCTGGGTTATGTTGTTCTTAGTCCTTTAGAGAAGTAGTGGCCCTGACTGTCAGGCCCAAGGCAAGATCAGACATTATCTGAAAGAATCAAAGATAGAATAGCAAAAAGATGCACAACAGGGTCATAAAAATGGAATAAAATGAATAGGACTCAGCTGTTTAAATGGAATAGATCACTTTACTGTTTAACATTAGCCTGGCTAATGCCAGACATCATTAAGAATGAGAAGTGGTCTGGAAACTACATTTTCATTTTCTCGTATTTGAGGCGTGGTTTACGAATGCCTAGAGCCGTATTATTGGGTGCTACGAATGTCTATCAAATGCGCCTGTACGTAGCTCATAGCCAATCGGGTCAATGATACCAGATGACGTATGTAGAAGACAGAAATTAGATGAGGAAGAAGACGATGGGTCCGATATTTTGGAGATTTATGTACGTGTACACAAAGGCTGTCTCAAAAGGTAACGTCACGTCTGCTGCCAAGAAGAGTCCATTGATATAAACAAACTTCTTTGATGTGTCGCATGTACGTTGTCATCATCTTGCTTCTCCCTGTCTGATCTGTGATTGGTTCCCTATCCCAGGTGAAACTTTGGTTCATGGTGTCCAGACTGCCTAGCAGCGCAGAGGCAAGGCAGCATGGGGAAACCCAGGCAAATTATTTTGGATTACTCACCCCAATCTTTTAGGTGGAAACATGTTTAGCATTATCAGTCTTTACTGTGGGCAAAGAAACACATGCAGTTGGATGTGAGAGTTGACAATTCAATCCAAAATGCTCTGAGGAAGAGCGTTGTAAGTGGTGGGCCAACTGGGACCAACTGACCAATCAGAGAAGAGTGAGGTTCTGGGAAAAAGGGGTTTATAGACTGGGTTCTTTATATAAACGTGTCAGACACTGTGAGAAAAGAGGTAAGCCTGTATCGTATATGAAATCTTTTCATTTATTTAATTTTTTTCTTGGATGCAGGAATAATACAAAGAAATACATGGATTGTAACGTGCAAGTTGAAAATTCAACCCAAGAAATATGTTGCTGTCAGAGGATTCTAAATCAGTCACTTGTGAGGTTCTATATGTGATCCAGCTCGAGAAAGATTCTGCTCATAATAGACAGTGATGCATCTCACGTATTACCCTAATATATTACTGCAGTTTTTTTGCAATGGAGTAATGCCCAGGTACGAATACTATGCTGTTATGCAGTAAATGAACCAGAAAGAAAACACCGAACAATAGGGGAAAGGACCTGTCACAAGCTGAGAGATACTCATGATGGATTTGGCATGGCGATATTAGGGGCCATCAATCCAAAATGAGCAGGATATTATCTAAATGACTGACAAAGAAAGATTTAATGTTTTGCTTCACCTGCTAAATCTACATTTTCCACTCTTTTTCACTGACTTTGGCACAATAACATCATTGTATCTAAGAATATGAGAGCTTTTGACAACACAGCATAGAACTATATTAATAGCAACAACAGAAGATACAGCAAAAATGTATAGTATCCTACAGAATTGTAATGTAGGCAAGGGAAGTTTATTTATAATGCACATTTCATACACAATGGTTATTCAAAGTGCTTTAAATAGAAGGAAATAATATAATCAAAAGGTGAGAATAAAAAAATATGTTAAAATATTTGAAAACAGTTTAGAGTAAAAAGGAGGATATTAAACTAAAAATACAGAGCAAACAGTCGGACGAACAGTGGCACAGTGCTCATTCAGTCAATGCACAAATAAGTAGTGTTTGAGTCTGGATCTGAATGTGATACTGTAAGAGCACACCTGATCTCTTATGGAAGCTGGTTCCAGCATAGTAGATAAAAGTAGACTCGCCGTGCTTGGAGTGAACCCTTGGTGTTTCCAGCTGATGTGATCCTGATGATCTGAGTGATCAATTTGTTTCCACTTTTTGTTTTCCACCTTGACTACAAGCCAGAAGGTTGGTGCTTCAATCCCCGGTTCCACCTGACCAAGTGTCGAGGTGTCCGTGAGCAAGACACCTAACCCCAGCTGCTCCCGACGAGCTGGATGGTGCCTTGCATGGCTGATACCGCCGTCGGTGTGTGAATGAGTGTATGAATGGGTGAATGTGAGGCAATATGTAAAGCGCTTTGGTGGCCATTGGGTCTGTGAAAGCGCTATTTAAATGCAGTCCATTTACCATTTAGCATTCCAAACTCAATGACTTCAGTTTTGTCTTTGTTTAACGGGAGAAAGTTTTGGCACATCCATCTGTGACAGAGCTACCGGAGCTCTTCACGCCCACTCTAGGGTGCGTTTCACGAAAGCATCGTTAGCCAACTATGGTCGCAAGTTGGTCGCAATTTCCATTGAACTCTATTGATAACGACGGAACTTGCGACCATAGTTGGCTATCGATGCTATGGTTTGCTGTTGAAATGAAAATTAGAAAAAATGTTTAAATAAAATAAAAATGAAATGAGATTTGGGCCTGTAATTATAATTAGCCTTACAGTTTATGTAGAACAATATATCAGTATTGTTGTTTGATTAATATTCCCTAATCACCAATTGCATACAGTAGTACATATGTAATCTAAAGGTCTCTAGTAAATAAATGAGTACATTCCTGTGCTACTCTTTTATCCCAGTAATGGTTACTCAGAAAAATGTGAATTGTGTACACGTTCTGGATTGCCTACAGCAAGGTTGAGAAAAAAAAAAGAAAAAAGAAAAACATAAACCCACATAAGATGATTCAATCTGGTACTTGACCTAAAATAAGTATCACACCCTGATCTAAATATAGTCATTCACTTATTGATCGAATTAGGTACATCATAAAAGATGTATTATAAAACTAGTATCATAAAAAGACTTATAAAAGATTTGTTGTCTTTGAACTTTGTAGCTGGTAGGTTTATTACATTTGTTGAAAGTGACACCTTTATTACTGTAAGTTTGCTAAAAGTGACATTGAAATTAGATTTTGATATATTTTTCACCTTGCAGGTTATAATGCTTTAATTTGCATTGTGACTAACTTGCCTTCTCAGAAGCACATCTACACAAATGTATCCATGCACCTGGGACCATTTTTGTCAAGATATTTTTAGGCCAGTCACAATCATACCGATTTGTGTCTTTTGTGTGCTGAATATCGTTTTTTTTATGTCTGTGAGTATGGCTATAAAAGTATTTTTAGATCTATCTATTTTGAAGCATCTTCAGAAATCATTAAATATATATATTTTTTTTTCACAGCAGTTCCACTAAACAAGAAACAGATTTAATTTCAAGGTTAAAATTCACTCACCTTATACACATAAGGGTTCTTCCGCGAATCAGTGAGAATGTCAAATCTCGTGTAAATATCGTTGAGCAGGTTGACGATTTTAATGGCTCCCTCTGCTGATGCATGTTTGCTGCAGAATGCATTGAAGCCAACAATGCCACTAAAAAGAATTGTCACGTTGTCGTATCGTTTAGCAGGCACGGGGCGCTTATGCCGCAGTTCATTGGCTACAGATGGAGGCAGAACAGAATACAGCAACCTGAAAAAAAGAGATATTATGATTTTTGTGTGCACTCTTTAAAAAACAACATTGAATTCAATGTCACTGAACAAAAGATTTTATTTTAAGTAATACAATTTACTGTTCTGAAGTCATTCAAAGCAATACAGTTGTTTTCAGTTTGAAGGGGGAAAAAACTGTTAAAAAAGACCAAAATGAATTAATATAATACAAAACAAATCCTTTTGTGAAATTCACTTCAACTGACCATGGAATAATGTGCATCACTTCATTCTTTTAGACACTGCACTTTCCCTGAAGGTTGAGTGCTAATTATCCACAGAGCTGTTTGAGTATTAGCTCTCTACATTTATTTATCCATCTGTTCTGATCTTATTTCATACTGCCAATGGGAAAACACAAACATTAACCTCTGTGATCAAAAAGCATTTCAGAGCTCTGTTATACAAGACGATAGAAAATAGATGAAATTACTTGCTTATAGTAATATTATAAACATTACAGGCTCTTTATAAATAATATATTTGGTATTTTATGGACTTTATTTTAGTATTTTGTGGTCTACACTGGCATTTATTTAATCACAGCAAATGAAGTAATATTGTGAAATATTATTACAATTTAAAATAAAAATCATGATTCTTTCAAAATTTTAATACAAATTTGTATTTCAATTACAATGAGTTTGATGAACAATCTGTTTTTTTCGTGCGGTCTGAAGTGTACAGTACAAACAAAAAACACCAGTCTTCTATGAGGAGACACCTACTTCATTTCTATATAAAAACAGTGTCATAGAATACATAAACCTTAAAAAACCTTAAATAAAATGGCTCAGACATAACGTGCACAACTCAGTGCAAGTTTCAAGTTTTAGTCCAAGATGCCTGCTAGTGAAGACAAGGCTGCACTATTCAGAACATTCAGAATGCAGCCATTGTGTTCACCTGTTATCCACACGTCACAAACATCCAGATTTCCAAGAAATGCATGTGCATCTAATGCTACAGAAAAAAAAACAGTATTTACATTTAAAATTATGCTTAGAACCAAAAGCTCAACCACGAGTCAGCTGCAGAGTAATTCTTACACTTAAAACTTGTAATTTGCAACACAAATGAAATAAAAAAAAACTTCTTTCAACCTTTTCTAGGAACACTCATGTTTTCAATTCTGAAATACAGGCATTTGTGTAGCTTCAGCTGGTATTTATTGTCTGTGTGGATGAGAGAGAGATTCTCTGGTAATGTTCAAGGTTCTCCACCAGATTTAATAAACAAAAACAGAGCTTGCAGACTGAGGTAGCCCGGCTCCCCACGGAGAGTGTAAATACAGCCTAATTTTTCAAGCAGGAGAGACAACCATCTTTAAAAAAACTGTACACAGGGGAAACAAATTAAAAACAATTTCATGCATATTTTTTATCATTCTAGCCATGTGACAGCTTGTGCGCCATTATATCACCAAACTAATAACTCGAAGCAGGATCGTAAGGGCTTACGGTGCCATCTGGGATAGGGCCTTAGTCATTAGACCTGAAAGTGACCTTTGTTGCATTACTCAGTGTATTGGTTTGGATCTAGGTCCTCACACATGGTCTCGCATAAGCCTATTTCCAGCTTGCCTTGTGTAACCGCCCATTTAGACAGGAAGATATGGTCTGATTGACATGTAATGTAATTTACAGACTACTGTACAAAGGTAATGATAACATGCAGAGGAGGAGATGAGCCTTATTTCATTTATCCGGAAATTGTAGAATACTGTAAACTCCACACAGACTATGACAGGCCCTTTAGTGAAGAAGGGAAGGGAAGAAGTAAAGAAATGATGACAGAGATTTAACACTATACTGCATTACATTTAAGCATGATCTATGGTGGAAGGCACAAGCCATAGCACAGACACAAGGGCCATAGAAAAGGGACTTATCCATTAACTCATAGGAAACCTTCTATGAATGAACAAGTTCAAGTATTCACTTCACACAAACAATAATGTTTCTAATTTCCCTGTGACCATGGGTTATTTTATAATGTTTGCCTATGTATTAATCCTTGAATGAATGTGGTAGTTTTGCTTGATTAACCAAGATTGCATATATATCATTCTTGGTAGCTACGAATTTGTATTTTGATGACCTAGATGATTGGATATATTATATGTTGATACCAGTGGTTTAACCTCCATCAACACCCAATCCAGTTACATATGCAAAATAACATGCTCAAAGACAAAGGATAGTAAAGTTTCCCTCTAAAGTTCCTATTGGATCAATGATCCCTTGCATTAGTGACCTTCACATGAAGTTAAAAGCCACTGTTGAAGTGACCTTCTTTTCTATTCCTTCTTCTCCTGGTTGCAATTCATGTAGGACCTCGCCAGGCCCCAGAGCAGAAGCAGTCGCGCCGACAGGCCTTAACACATCAAGCCATGTGTAACTTCCTCGACCATAACAGTCAGTCTAACGTTGCAAGTTATTCTTAATTTTTAATAGGTTTAGTATAAGTGGTTGACCCCATATTACAAAGGTGCTGACGGTTCTTTCAGATGGTTAAATGACTCTGTTTATAGCTTCAGTCCCTGGTTCTGTTCCGGTTTCATTCGGGCTCACGTACATATGTGTGATGTGTTAGTATGTGATTGTGTAGATTAGTTATGTGTTCATGATTTAGACCGCACCAAAATTTTGTGTAATTTTACGATGCAATCACAGCTACTGTACATGCTAAGAAAGATTTACTTTTCTGTGACCACGAAAAAATATATTTTCCAAGAGTTGACAGAAGATTTACCAATACTGAGTGTTTGCTGTACAAACAGATTAATTGATAGTAATATTAATTCAGCTACATCCAGATAATTCTACAAACTGATCCATATATTTATAAATAATTTTAATTAGTTATAATTAGCTTCCCTTTTGAGCTAATTTGCTAAAGATTTCCATTCTTGTGTTGCTGGATGAGGTAGGTTCCTGGCCTCATCTGACAGCCACAATAACTGCAGACATGTCTGGGCTTCAACACGCTGGGTGACCCAGCGTCCATTTTGGAGCCCCCCCCCGGGAGGATCAGAAGTTGATCGCTGCATTAGAGGCTGGGCTTGAGTCCCATTAAGGATGAAGACTAAGTAGTGCTGCCCTCTTTTGGGAGAATGGAGCAGGTTGAGTCAGACCCAAAGTTGACCCGCCATGCTTTCACGGTCAGCTTGAGTTGAACTCTCCACCCTGCTCTGAACACTCATGGTTTGACGATTGTTTTTTATTTATTTATTTATTTATTTATTTATTTTTCCATCAGGCCACAGCGCTAAAAGAGCTGTTTGAGGCAAGTTCTGGACCAGGGTTTTGGTTTTGGCAGGAACTGCGCACAGCGACTAACCTCGCCCTTAGCAGCCATCCAGGCTGCAACATCAAGCCCCCCGCATGAAGCTAACACTAAGCAGTTGGCGGAGCAACCTCCCTGAGAAGAGTGACCAAAAGATGGAGCACATTGTCAATAAAAAGGCAGTTTTCTCAATCTCTGGGTCACATAAGGAGCGGATTGACAGCAAGCGATGCTGCACTTCCTTACTCTCAACTATCTCTTCTCTTGCCAAAATGCAGTTTGTGGTTCAAGGACATAACGCCCCCTCACTTACTTCTAGCCAAACACGTTTTCCAGCAAAACCTTCCGTGGAGCAAGTTAAGAGTCACACCACACTCACTACCTCTACTTCTGGATGGTATGACTTCCGGGTTGGGCCCAATGGCTCCACTTCGCTGCTCCTCTGCGGTTATGTCTGTAGTTCCAGTGGTGCCACTTGCATGGTTTTTGGGGGTCTGGCTAGTGCTTCCCAACTCATCTGGTTGGCTCGTTCAGACGATCAGACTCGGTTATGCGATTCAGTTCGCCCTGCTTAGGAGCTTAGAGCAGCTCTTTGTCTGCTTTGGAGGTCAGCAGAAGGGAAAGGTTGTCTCCAAACAGAGATTGGCCCACGGGATGCCATTGCCTTGGCGCACCAAACTCGTGGCATGCTGTGCCCCTTCGGAGTTAGAGCCCGCTCTATAAAAAGTGTTGTGTTCTCATGGGCCCGTATTCATAAAGAATCTTAATGCAAATAGTAGCTCCTAGTGACAAAAATGACAAATTCTTAGAAATGTGGGCGTTTACTCTTAAAACTAAAGAAAAATAAAGAAAAAAGTAATTCAGAAAGTATTTTAACCCTTAAAAGAGGTCGTAAGGTCAAAGTTGTTAGGAGTAAAGACAATGACTTTTAAGAGGCTTAAGAGTATCTTTAGCAGAGGAGAAAATGGTAGAAAGATGAAGAGGGTGTTATAGACAATGGATGACAGTGAGTTAAAAAGACGCTATAGATTGACACCCGGCCCCGAATTTTCCTTTTAAGGATTGCCTTGTGTTCATCCACTAACTGGGATAACAGTAAAGTGTATAGTTTAGGAGTGCAGCACACACAGGCAGCTCTCGAGAGGGCTGCCTGTGAACACCGTGAAGCACTTCCTATTAGAGTGCTGCACTTCCGCTTGGCTATATTATTTTCTGATGATGGCCAGGCCCACGATAGCCGCGATTCGGCTCCCACATCCGTTGAGGCAGCACGACGGCTTAGATTGCGGGGATCGCAGAAGGATCTCGCGGATGAGAACGAGACTGTGTAGGCACTTTTTCGTTCATCATCTACAAATTCTATAACACTCGTTCATGACGCAGAAGATCACAATGGGGCTTCTTCTGCCCGTAAAGAGTGCCTGTTGCTCAAGCTATCTGTTTCTGAGGAAGTAGATGTGCTCAGCATCGGGAACAAGCAACATGAGTCTCGCCGGCTAATGTTTCTGGTTATGTAGAGCTTGTGGATGTTGTGATGCGTTATGTGGCCAGACTTAAAATAAATAATTAAATATATTAGCTGGCCACAAAATAAGAAGGATGATCCCTGTCAAAGCAAGCTAGACGAGATATTCCTGCAGTACTGTTCACTACCTCAGCGCCGGGCTTACTGTTTTTCCCAGATCTTCATAAAAAGATCTAAATCCTGGGAAAAAAAAAACACTCTTTTTCATATCTTGTAATTTATTTAATGATTATTTGAATGTGGTGGGTGTAAGAGAAGCAGGCTATGGCAAGAAGCTGCAAATGGAGGAAGCGTTAGCGAACTATCTTTCTCCTGATGCAGCATCTTCGTTTAAAGCCCCGGCGCTGCCCAACAAATCATGCAGGGACACCTCTGCACTGGTTGGCTGGGTTTATATGGCAGCTGGTCAGGATGGTGCGTACCTGCACTCTATGACGATTTTGCAGGCATACCAGGCGTAAGTGAGGGCCTATTGCCTACTTCGCTGAGTTGAGAAGATCCGCAGATTGTCTCTCCGGGCTACTAAAGATACTAAACGTGCCATAGCTCTATGTAGCAGCTATGGTGGCTTTGGAAAGACACCTGTGCTCCAAGTGGCCAGCCTCAGCTGTCAAACAGCTCCTCCCATCAGCAAGAGAAGTAGTAGAGGGTTGCCTCTAGAGCCCCTCCTGCAAGAGCCTGGCAACAGAGAAAGCGCTCTCAACCAAAGTCCTCCAGCTAGAAGGGTGACCTGAGGGTCATCTGTCAGGCTAAGAGGGCTTCTGGAAAGAGGTCCTAATGCAGTGTAGGACCTCTGAGGGCTGCCCTATGCTGTGAAGCAATCAAGGTTGTTCTAGAAGCAGGAACCCTTGGGGAAAAAGATGTTGTCCTGCTGTCTTTAATGTTTCAGGCAATATCGATTTCCAGCGAACACACACCATGGCATTTGCCCCAAAAACTTGCAAACGGGCAACGACTATGGTCACAAAATCTTTTTTTGGGAGGATGAGACCGACGACCAGGTCAAGGGTTCCTGCCTGGGACCTGGCGGTGGTTCTCGAAGGGGTATCCCTGGCCCCCTTCAAACCTCTTCAGTCAGCTTCGCCCAAGGATCTGACGTTCAATTTTTTTTTCTTAGCTATTACCTCTCTTGAGAGGTGTGAGAGATCTCCAAGCCCTGGCAGTGACACCAGCTTGCTTGGAGTTTTCCCCTGGCAGAGTTAAGGCCTTTATGTACCCGAGACCAGGCTATGTGCCTAAGGTGCCTTCTAATACGGCACGGTCTACGGTCCTGCAGGCATTTCATCCTCCACCTCATATGTCAGCAGAAGAAGAGAAGCTCCATTTGCCCTGCCCCGTCAGAGCTTTGAGTATTTACCTCGAGAGGTCCTTTTCTTAGAGGAGTTCGGACCAACTGTTAGTGTGTTTTGGGTCACCTATGAAAGGGCTCCCAGCATCCAAGCAAAGTAATTGTAATTGGATTGTTCAGGCTATTGCCACGGCTTACAAGGTGCACAATTTGCCTTCACGTTTGACCGTAAGCACTCATTCAACTAGAGGCATGGCGTCCTCTAGGGCCCTTCTTTCAGGAGTGCCCCTCCAGGGGATCTGTGAGGCAGCCAGTTGGGCTACCCCGCACACTTTTATCAAGCTCCTAGTCTGCACCTTCCTAGTATGCCTGGCGCACGTGTGCTCTCATCCTAGCTAAGTGCCTGAGATCAGTTTCACTCTAGGGCAGGCCTTTTTCGATGCGTGGGCTAGTGGGCATTCGTTCCCCAAAGAGTTGTTTTCACTTAAGTTGTATTAACTCACCTTTGATGAAGTGATCACTAACGTTACACACACACACACACACACTTTCCCATTTTGCTCCTCCCAACCGCAGACATAGGTTTGCAAGCCGTTTTTCCAGAGTTTTTCGATCAATTTCTTGCATTTTTCCCCCCTTATGAACAACAACTTTTGGTACACGATAAAAACTCCTTGTGGTTTGATCGATTCAAGTAACCATAAATGA
>JAOTRC010000008.1:27653994-27664159 GCA_027497675.1 Cyprinella lutrensis | reverse complement strand
TCTACTGACAAACCCCTAACAATAACCATACCTTACTAATACTCTAATGAGAGTTAGTTCAATGTAGTTTCAATATAGCTGAAAAGTTATACTTCTAGTGGATAAGTTACTTATAGTTAGTAGAATATCTAAAGTGGAGTATCGAAATAAAGTGTAACAATATGTATTTATTGTGTTTTACCGCAGAAGTCGTAAAACATAAAATACATAGCAACCAGTTACAGCCTCTACAATCTTTCACTTATACATTCACTTTCCTTATACATTTATTGATTAAATAATAAATGTTCCCCTTTTATTTCCCCCTTCCATTCAACAGAATAAAACTGTCATTCTGAATTCTGAAGAACTCAATCAGTTTGGTTTTAGAACAGATGGTTTCATGGTTTTGTGAATCAGATCAATTCATTGAAAGGATACAGACAAAGATAGTAATTATTCAAATGTTGGCACACGACATGTCTTCATATGGCTTTAGACGACTTCTAATACAGAGCAAGAGTACATTTTGATGGTGCTTGTGCCTTGTCTTTTTAACCTTAAAAGCATCAGTTTTCGTTTCTCCTTTTGTGTATCCTATTTATTGCGATACTAATCTAAACCTATCATAAATCCAACACAATCAGGTTAAATCGGTCATAATAAATAATATTTTTGTCTTATAGTCATGTTACCACCACACGAAGCATTGATTCACCCTTTCTCAGAAGACTTTTAGCATTTGCCGTTACAGCTTACTCTAAGAAATGATCTATGGGCAGATTTAATTCTGAGACACGTAACTGCTCTGTTATAGTACCATCATAATATGCAGGAAGAGCTAGACTTGTCAGTCTAGTCATGGTTGACTGACTGCTGCTTAGCAACAGTATTGATGGACATCATGTTCTCTGTCTGTTTTTCCCTTCCTTCTTTTTTTCAGGTCTTGCATAATTTGATATTGTCATCTTGGATTTTTCAAGAAAGCCTCAAGCCATGCAGTACCTCTGCAAGATTAACCTAGTCTATCTCACACACAGATCTCGCAGAACACAAACCCCTGAACATTATAAATACCCTGTGTTTCAAATGTGAATGATTATTTTCTTAAACACCCTGATTTGAAATAGGGGAAATCGTGACGTCACAATTCTTCTCAACACAACCCTTAACGTGCGTCATCGTCGAGGTGTTCTTATCAACTCATGTCTGTCCATCGATCACAAGATATTAAGGGAGTTTTGGATAAAGATGTCGAGTAAGTAAATTTAAAGAAACTGTTCCTCCAATTTTTTTTTTGCATTTATTTCCTTAAGATCTGAGCATTACAAATGCTTGTTCTTGATGTGGCGGGGTGTCTTTTTTGTGAATTATTCTCAACATGCTGTGAGTTTTTCAAAATGTCTTTTATTGAATGAAACAGCAGTGGTTAGTTTTCAACCATTGAAAAGGGGTCAAGTTCAACAACTTGTAAATGGAGCCACATTGAAATTCCCATGTCTCTAAAAATGAACCAAATAGGACCTTAAAAATCAACCTACCAAAAGTTTGTTAAAAAATGAATCAAAACGGTTATTGAGATATCTTTAATATTTCTTGAGTTACAGGCATGCCGACTTTGGAAAAATAATACATTTGGTCCGTCTTTTGATAGATAAGAGGTACATTTCTGGTTTCAACTTTATTTTTTCTTTAGACATTGCTCTTTAAAAGAAATAAAAGTACAAGCAAACTAAAAATGTATACAATTTTCTCATGGAGCCACATTGAGAGACCCAAATCTCTGGGATTGAACCATAGGGCCTTAAAAATGAAGATCCCAAAAGAAAAAACTTTGCTAAGAACCAGAATCTAAAAACATTTGAGATATCTTAATTACTCTTCGAGTTACTAGATTCTAGGTGGCACAGGAAGCTGGCAGTTTCAAAACCTAGTCCAACTTTCATTTCCAAGTTACGTAACCACCTACATCTGATCACAAGTCTCATGTAATGACAACAGTCCAATATATCACTGGTTTCCAGCGACCCTCAATAAAGAACATCAGGCCCAAACGTTGCCTTCAGAGAAAGATCAATGGCTGTCTAAAACGAGAATTGGGAACAGCTTTTCGCCCTAAACTCTAACACCTTGTCTACCCCAGACATAACCCGTAAATAGATATAACCCATTATAATCAGTAACCCTGTCTACACGTAACGTAACATATTCCCAACAGTAAACTGATGACCCATTCTGTTTCTGAGGTACTTCAAGCGCTCACACTACTTCTGACACAAAGAACAAATGGATTTGCAACGGTCACTTTGTTGCGTCCAGCGTAGACATGTCCAGAACAGACACTGCGTAAATCTGCTGAAGGTTTTGGTTTTGAGGCCTACTTTTCGGCATATATCCTTTGATGGCTTTTTTCTTACCCTTTCTTGGCCTCGTTTCTTGTTTGTTGTATTAATGTCCAAATAATATAAAGCTTACACAGTTCATTGACTCTAGAACATAGGTTATTGTTCTTCACAATTCAACCTGTCCCCATATACAGGTAGAATTGAATATACAATGTTCATCAGATTTGTTTGACTAATATTGACAGAGAGCCTACAACCAAAACAGTTTCAAGTCAGACATTATTCAGACAATCTTGGTCCTCAAGATTTATTTATTCTTCTCAGTGAAACCATGTGCTTACCACTTCGTAATGAAGCTGAAATTCAGAAAAAAAACCTCATGTGACTGAAACAAATTTAAAATGAGGACATAGCACAGACATTAATTGTTTTTATATGGAACTATGTAATAACCTAGGACAACCGCCATCTGTAGGTCTTCCCAAATGGAGGTTTTTGTAGGTTTGGTTAGCTTCTGGGTATAGGCACAGAAAGATAAAGAAAGCTTATTTGCATCCCTGGTGCACAGGAATGAAAGTATATGCAATATTTTTGGGCCGGCAGCCATTTTGCCTGTTCACTGATAGCAACTTAAATCGTCCTTTAATGACAAAAACACGCTCTTACCAGTGATGATAGCTCTTCCCCGAGGATAAGCATAGATCTACTTAAAAAGCTGTAGACATTAATGCTGACGCATCCTTTATTCACTTCATAAAAATCTATTCAAATCAGATGCCAGAAGCCCTAGGGCAATCAACAAACTAAAGCCTGTGTCGGGGTCTTGATCTTAATAGCAAGATGGAACAAGAATAACAGCTTTGACAGTTAAAAACAGTGAAAGAGGTTTCTAATGTGGATCTTGAGCCCTATCCGATCGGGATTAGTCTTCTAAACAGCGTTTGAGTTACAGTTATCACTTGACGTCTGTGATTTTATGCACCGATTCAGAAGGGGGGGTCACATTGCTGTGTTTATTACAGAAGTGGGAGTGTTACTTACAGAAGGTCACAAATGTCTTTTAATTTAGTATTTGTTGATATGATATTAATATATTATAAACTTTGTGCATTATTTTTCCCCACTGAGCTTGTCGATGTATTTCGGTATTTCTTCATCTGTGAAAGATTCACGCAACGCTGTCTTCGAATTTGGCCCATTCAAGCTATCTTTGAAGGTAACGTTGCTGCCACCTTTAGCAACTGGCTTCACACTGAAAGCACAATTAGAATCACTTTAAATACTGTCTAGGCACTTCATTTGGTTGAGGAAGAGAACTATGTAGTGTCAAAATGCCAAATCTTGGCCAAAGCTCAGTATGAAAATGGGAAATACCCTCGCTTTTGTTTTGAAGCAGCTTTGGACAAAAGGTAAAAATAAATAAGTTTCAGTTTGATAATGAGGATAGAAACTATTTCTGTAATTGGAATAACTGTGAAGTTGTAAATTATTGAGATAATTATTTAGAGAACACACACGATTAAAATCCTCTTACTTGGCCACTCCAATGACTTGCTTCTCTCAACTCATTAATAAAATGAATTAGTCAAGAGACTATGAGGAAGGGATGTATGCTAAGGGATTTTAAATAAAGCAAGAAGAAATAACCTACATTCTTTATGTTATTCATGAGCTGAACAGTGAAAAGAATAATTTGCCCATTTTATTATTTCCAAAACTCACCCATTTAAGAACTTCTCACTCTTCTTGTGCTATTTATTTCTAGTGAAGTAGGATAACATTTAAATTAATCAATTAAAATTCCTGAATGACTAATTTGATTTCCCATACTTACAATGAAATATCCCCTAGTCAATGAAAGCTCAACTCTTATTGAAAGTGTCCTCCTGTGTGGTACAGAGTCATTATTGGACTTAAATGAATCTTCATTGGGTCTGGGGGTATGGGCTTTGTACTGTATAATGCACTAGATTTCTCAAACGCTTTAATCCTGTTTAATATATCATTCTGTATATGTAATGTGAATAAGGCACTGCTGAGCAAGACTGATTTCCAGAAACATAAACTGATCTCGCTGATTTCCAATGATGTTTTGTTAATTTGGATATATACAAATATTTTTATAAGCACTATTGTCTACTTTATGTCATAGAGACAATACCGTTAAGTTAATGCAAAATTTGTGAGCATGGGTTTGGTGTAAGGTCATTTAAGCTTGGATATAGTTATTAATAACAGGGGGTGTGTTGTGTTTAGACAGACATACAGAACACCAATTCAGTAATAAATCAAAATTAAGAGGGTGTTCCAAATCCTGACTGTTTCTTTAACTAATTGTTCATTTTCAGAGAACAATGTACTTAAAAGTACATTTTCAGGCCCCTAAAACACCAGAAACACCGCCAAAAGTAATGCATACAAAGTTTTACGTGTTTAGTTAAAAATTGTGTAATGTAAACACCCTCCAAAAATAACAAAATTTCTAGGGCAATTACTAAGACTGTCTTTTTAAATTGTTTAAATCTAATTGTTCAGATGCAAGACATTCTAAGATGAGTTGAAGATAGAGAAGCTTTTCTAAGGGCTTAACACTGACAGGTGTCGAAAAACACCTTACATAATTATTTTCCCATAATAGCACTGTCTGTTTGTATTTACACTCCCCCTTAAAACTAAGCAATCTTTTATTGGCTAAAGTATCCAGAATTAACATTCTGCTAGACTGGCTGAAACCAGCCATCAAGGTCACAAAGCACTGAAGCATTTCTTTCATTTTAATACAGGGTTCATTGAGAATGTGCTGTGTGGCTCGTATTGTCACAGTGAAAGTGGAGGATCTATTTGCAGTAATCTAAATTAAACAAACAAACAAAACAAAGCTCTGCACCAGAATACTACTCAAAAGTAACATAATCCAGAATTCAACATTAAAGAAACTAGACCAAAAACGTACTAAAAAACGTAAAACTGGATGGACCTATAAAAGGAGCCCGAATTTGCCAATATAGAAGGTTTAAATCGACTGAAGCGACAAACTTGCCAAACTTACTATAGTGCGGCAGGCTACACAATACTCATTTCCTACTCTCGGGTACCAAAATTATGTTAGTAATCGAGGGCGTTCCCTTTTGAGAACAGTCACTTCAGTTTGCGTAGCTATAGGCCTATTGCTAGAGTAGCGTCTACCAGATCATTCAATGCAGTGGTTAGCATTCGCAAGCTTACCAGCTTGACCCACACTTATGTGACTCTAGTACTTTCCTTTCTTCAGTAGCTGCTGGACGTGGGCAGGTCCCCCTCCACGCTCAAAGTATATGTGGCGGCTTAGCAGTTTTCAACGCACCTTTGGCCAGACATTCATTGGGGGAAAATGACCTGGTCAGAAGGCCAGAAGGCTCAACCATCCTCAGCCCCCCTCTGTGCCTGTCTGGGACCACGGTCCTCAGGGCCCTTAAAGGTCGGTTAAAAGAGCAAGCGAACTACAAGCGCTTTCCATAAGCACCTGGCGTTTTCAGGTGATCTCATAATCAGCTCTTCCCCCATCGGTAGATGATAATAACTTGAATCTGGTCAGCCCCTTAGAGCTCTCAGAATCTATCTAGGGCGCTCCACCACATCCAGACAGTTGGAACAGTGTGTTTTGGTGGCCGCATTAAGGCCACCAAAATATGAAACAGAGACTATCTAGATGGATAGTAGTAGATAGCTATCTCTCTAACCTACACCTCCATGGGCACTCAATGCCCCTTAGGTGTTAGAGGTTATTCTGCTAGAGGCACGGCCTCCTCATAGGCATGGGAGTACTAATCAGAGACATATACAGTGGTAGGTTGGTCCTCACCGTCTACATTTGTGAGGTTTTACAAACTAGAAGTCCACGCTCTGCATGCACAGGTGCTTTCACGGGTGCGATTAGAGTCCTCGGCCCTGAGGGTTCTGAGCCTCTGTCCGCTTTGTCAGGCCCTGGGGGTGGGGATTTTGACTTTCAAACTTTGCTGTTGACCCAGGTAATGGTTCAGGGCGAAGTCGCCAGCCAATAGCACAGTGTTTTAATCTGGGTTCCCACTGCATATAGCTACGCAATACGAAGTAGACATTCTAAAAAGGGAACATACTCGGTCACTAACATAACCTTGGTTCCCTGAGAGTAGGTAATGAGTATTGCATAGCCTGCTGTGCTATTACGCTTGGCTCAGGTGTGTGTCGTTTCAGTCGATTAAACCTGATTCTATGGGAAAAATTGGTCTGCCTATATAGCATATTTATGATTTATTCAGTTTAACTTGTTATTTCTCTTTGATGTATTAATATTTTTTGCGATTTGTCTCCTTTTGCTTATTTTGTTTAGTGTTGTTCGTTTTTCTGGTTTGGCTTACATTTAGATTTGGAGCCTTACATTACTTTGTTATTTGTTTTCTTGCAGTGGATTTCACTGGTGTGCTTTTGAGATTTGGTGCACGGGTTACTCATTGCGGGCTGATTTGAAGCCCACTGTTTAGCCTGCCCTACTACTGGTGCACCCCAGCTGAGTGGTGAGATCTTGCTTTTCTGTTTCCTTGTTTGATCAACCTGCTCATATATAAATCAGTGGCTTGGTTGGCCACTTGTAGTATTTTATTGCTACCAGTGGTCCTCTTTTTAACTGTTTATAGTTAACTTCACTTAATAAAGTCCTATTTTGTACACATGCACGCCTCATTGTCTGGTGATTGTGGGAAGGAGATCGAACTTGTGTGCCCTTAATTGGTGTTTCCCCAGCTAATTCAATCCTGGGGTGGTGTAGTCGTTACTTGCTATAGCTCTGTATACGAGTGTCCCCGTTCTGCCACACATGTATACATTCACACATCGTTGTTCACAAGTTGCTCAATAAAATTTGGTTTACCTTAGTTTTGCTTGTGACTTTTATTGTCAAGATATGGGATCTTAAATAGACTCTTAAATTTGCATTCTCGCAGATTTGTGAGATTTGTGTTTCTCAACTTTTTACACAGGGGACCTTTTTTTAATAGTCATTTGCTTAGTTTATTCTGGCTGTTATGTCAGCAGTGATTTTAGTGATTGACACATTTTATGCTGTTGTGTGCCTCTATTATCCAAATGGGTTACTGAATTCACTGAACTGATTTTTTTACAGAGAAAACAGCATTTTATTTTTCACATGAGCTGGATTCTGTCTGGAATTTAGCCATGGATTTTAATGTATCAAAGCCATTAACAAATATACAAAGCAAAAAGCTAAAAGAGAGTGCAACTGAATAGTACGTTGCAACAAAATGACCAAATATGAGCTTCTGACATTTGTATAAATTGATCAACAATTTAATAGTAGCACAGACTCAATGCAAGAACATGCCTGGTACTCTGGTTTAGCTTCAGTGGAAATGCAATGTTGAGTTGTGTTCTAATAGCTCATGGTTTGATCGTAAAGAAACCCACACTGGGTATAATATGGACAATGTCTTGACCATTGTCCTTGCTTTATTTAAAGGTGTGTGTTAAAAGAACAATGAAAGATGGGCAGAGTGTTGTTGATGGGCAAAAGTTATGTTTGCAATTCAGTTTGATATGAAAGTCTAACAGCATATTAGGCACAAATACTGCTCAGACTGTAGATAGTTATCCTATTGAGGTGTAAAAAGAGACTTGAACTGTTGGAGTGTGTGCTGCCATTTGATCATAATTTTCAGGTTGTTTAAAATCAGATGTTTCCCTTATATAGCGACGAAGAGCTGTTTTCTATTTAACTTTAATTTTGGTTGGTATGGAATCCACAAGATACCTGTTGCTATGGCAACTTGCCTGAAAATATGAGATCTGAAAACAAACTGAATGCAGTGAAAGCAAACAGAGCCATCTATACTAAGTCTTGACATTTTCAGTCATAATCATACAATTCTGGCTTGCCAAACTAATTTTATAATGGCCTTGTTTTTAGACATTATTTTCCAATTAAATACTAATTGGGGCAATGGTCATTAATGCGGAAGTCCTTTGAAAAACTGCGATTGGTTGCTAAAAGGATGTGGAAGAAGATGTGAGAAAGATGCAAACCCGGAGATGCACATTGTAATGCAGTGAAGAGCCTTCACCTTAAGATGACTGGAGGGAATAATTACTTTAGAGGTACACTCTTGTGAAAGACACTCCAACCAAACGGTGAAAGTTAGATCAAAGCTTCAGGCCTGCCTATTGATATGTGCAGCATGCAAACATCAAAAAGCCTGTAAATATGGAAAGGGGTGATGTGAAGACAATGAAATATTTGAAACAACAGCTCTTTATAGATTAATTCAATCGTCAAAACTTGTCCCTCAAAACGATTGCTTGAAATATGCAAACCCAAAGACCGTGGTAATGAAAGCCAATCACCTCATCTCAAAGAGAAGAGAAAGTTGCCAGTAAATTCTTCATTCACTCCTTGGCACTTCGCTGAAACTCAACTTAGTTGAAATGCAAAGTATTGTGGTCGAACTCCCAGAAAAGATGGTCGGATGTCAATGAGGCAAACCTGATCATTCTCAAGTTGCTCACTCTCAAAATGACTACTCCAAGGTTCACTAGGCCAAGAGTTTGATTTGAATTGAATCACTCATGCAGCCATTTTATTCTGCCATAATAGAAGTGAGAGAACTGTTTTATAAAGCACAGGAGCATGAAAGAATGAATCTCATTTTGTGCCCGTGACATTTGTCATTCAGTTTTTGAACTGAGAGCAATTACCTCAGCCTTATTGTATTACCACTTTCACAGCATCCCTTCATTCTTCATTTTCAGTGTGGTCCAAAGGCTCCAAAAACTTCCATTAGCACCCTCCACCACTGAGGTGACTACTGTAATTCTCTGTCTCCCCGTCTCTTGCGCGCTTTCTCTCTTTGTGTCATTGACTGGGGAAAAATTGCAGTTGGAGCACAATGATGTGATAGGATTGCTGATGATATCCACACTCATTCCACTCTGAACTGCACTCCAGCGCTAGTGTGCTGCTGTGAGCCCATCAGCATTGTGTCCTGAATAAGCAGCCGGCTTGAAGATGAAATCCTGACCTAGTATTACAGCTCAAAAGCAACAGGGCATATAACAATGGATTCCTGACAACATGCTGGTCGAAAGTATTGTCGAAAGTAAGGCATGTTTATTGAGCTGTTTACAGGACCTTCCTAAATGAGTGTTTTTTGGCTGTTAGTGAACTGTAGTTTTCAAGAAATGTATTTTGATGAAGAAGACTTTGGGTCAGTCTCATTGCCATGATCAAACCAAGAACAAGATCGGACCTCAGCGCCCCTAATGCCTGCAATCTTATAAGATCATTACAAATCACACCGTACGACAGGGATCTAATAAACTTGGGTACATGTATGTAGACTGTACGATGATGACATTGGAAAGTAGGCTATGACAACTTAGTATTGAAGAATAATGTCATTAGCATGTGCTAGTAAACAAATAGAGCAAAATTAATTGTACTTGCACAGTTGTGGTTTTATGGCGAAAGAGGAGAATAAGGACACGGACATGGCAAGGTAAAAAAGGCCAGATTGGTATGCCAATCTTGCAAATGGAGCTTGAGGTAAGCCGTTTTAATTTTTAGCATCATGTCGCATTGATCAATGTGCCATTTCATGTTGTATTTGTATCGGCTAGTCGGCAGACGCACCTAGTAGCGCAGATACTGACAACAGAGATGATCATCTTACAGGCTGATCTCATGAAGTAGCGTGTGTATGACACGCCAATTCGTATTTGCATTTTTGGCGTGCTATGAAGACGCATAATCGCTTTTCAGCGTGTTTATGAACGCCGTTGACTTAACGTTATATAAATATATGACTTACCTCAAC
>JAOTRC010000008.1:26952589-26963855 GCA_027497675.1 Cyprinella lutrensis | reverse complement strand
ACCAACGTTTAAGGGGGCCCTAAAAAGGCGGATATTGACGAATGGTCAAAAGACGTCCCAAAACGTCAGTTATATGAAGAATTGGGATGAGACTGTGTTATTTGCAGAGGCGAATGTGAATGAATATAGATTTGTTTTTCAGGCCTATGGGGCAAACAGGAGTGGCAATGTTAGTTTAGGGTGGCTTCATACTAACTCAATCAAAAGAAACAGCAAAGTAACAGCAAAGTCTGCCGTTGGTGATTAAACTAATGAAATAAAATAAATGAACACCAGATGAGAAAGAAAGCAAGACCCAGGAATAGCTTCTGGAAAGGAAAAAGCCTGGAAAGGCAGGGATCTAACATGACTCTTTCACACACTCACACACAATTGACTGACTGTATGGTGCACATTGTGGCAACCACCACACACACACACACACACACACACACACACACACATGGAGGGAAGGTCAAGTGGAAACAGAGGGTTTTTCAATCAACAAGCTGCTAAATACAATTGCAGATGTGAGGAAGATAAATAGAGGAACACACTGGCAGTGATCACGTTGTGCTTACCAAAGTACTCAGCCTTTGGCTGGACGTCCATCTCCTTTTCCAGGCGCTCAGTTAAAGCTTCTAACTTTATTTCAGCCACTGACGGACCCTGATCCGGCTGTACATGGAGGGGCTGGCACGGGAGTTTGAGTGTTCGGGAGGGGCTGGAAGACTCATCGTTGGGAGACTCGACTCCTGATGTGGGAGCTGGGATTGTCTGGATACTGAGCACAGTGTTTTTGGGTTGGAGTGGCTCACATTGCTTCCCTCCATGGGACACTGGAAGTGGGGTCACTTGGGTAAGCGAGGGGGTGCCAATGTTATGACCTGCCCCGTTTAGGCATGTTGGTCCACTGGATGACCACTGGGGAGTTATGGGTTGACTAGCGCTAGCTTGATGATAAGAATCCCTGTATGTTCCTGTGGGCGATTTCCCTGATGTGGCAAAGGTTTGAGGAAAGCCTTGGGACACTGGAGAATGGTTCGGACCAGCTTCATTAAAGCTAGAAGTGTTGGAGAAATTAGATAATGGCATCTGAGACGGGTGACCGCTTTTTGACGCCCATGTGCCAGGAGGACTGGTTGATGGTGATGCCCGGGTTGGCACTGGTATCGGGTTTACAGCATTTCCAGTTTCCTTGCTGTCGTAACCCCTGATACTGGATCCATCATGTAAGCTGGCTGAATGATGTTTTTGTCCTTCATAAGATATGTATGGAGTCACATTGGCAGTGCCAACCATTGGTCCAGAGATGATGGGTGGTTTGGCTGCTGCTTCACCAGCTTGTCTATAACTATTGATGGGTGGCCTGTCTTTGGTGTAAAATGTGTTGTCTGATACTTTCGGATGACTTCCATTGATCCTTGCTGCTGGCAAGCTTTCGCTTCTTGATATCTCCTCTTGCTGCTTTTGCATGTGTATTCTGCTCATTTTTGAGGCAAAAACTTTTCTCGTTTCTTCAAAATCCGGGTTGTTTCCTGCATCTCTCTTCACGCGAAATAAGCCGTCCTTCGATGCTTCATACATATTCAAGTCCTCGATGAATTTACTCGCCTCAAGTCCCAAATCGTCGTATTTATCCATGTTTGAAACTGGAAACACTCAGAAAGTAAGTTTTAAAAACGACTTCTGTCCGCCGAGGAGTTATTCAAACCATCGAAGATGGAAAACTGATGGGGAACAGCTGTTCACAGTTTTACCTGTACAAAAGAATCACTCAAACTGCAAAAAAACACGTGAAGAGTTTGTTTGCACACAGATTAAATCCACTAAAATAGCCGACGTGAAAACAAATACTCCGTTAAAGCGAACAAACGCGACGGAAAAGCTATTTTAAGAGTCAATCTGTCAGCCTCTGAATAAAAAAAAACAGCGACAGACAGCGACAAAAGCAGAAAATCTAAAGAACTAAAAAAAACAACTGAGTGAAACGGAGAAGAGCAAAACTGCGCTAAGTTTCGGAGGCAGCGCTCAGTTTAAGTCTCCCGAAACCCGACCGAAAATCTTAAATCTGGACGAGAGGTGGATGAAACTGCTCCTTTTGGGAACTATTCTTCTCAATGAGAGAGAGAGAGAGAGATTGAGCGACTCCCGCCTCCGTGCTGCTCTTTGCTCGCCTCGCGCCCAGTGTGTGCGCGCGTGAATGAAGAAGCGCGACACCAGCTGTGCAGTTCACGAGCGCGCGGAGAGGAAAACACACTGCTGCGAGGAGTTGACTCTCACGGATCCCCATGATAAATATTCATTATCAGTCTTTGGGTTTTGGAAAACGCTTTTCGCGGTTTAGAAAGCTTGTACTTGAAAGAGACGTGTAACTATCGTGCGGTTGCGTTGTAATTTCACATGATTAGAGTTGGCTAAATTGAAGAGAATTTGCTCACCACAAAACACGTGGAAATAATCCAGCACTTCATTATAGAGAATTTGACATCTAACGTTGATTTTAAGACGTTACCAACTGAGGACAAACAACAACAACAACGACAAAACTCGCGTGTCCACTCGACAAAAATGCCGGGTTGTTTTCAACGGTCAAATATGGACAAACCACCTTTGTAATTTTAATTAAAAAATGTAAACCGTTGGGTTTGCCCATATTTGACCCAAACATGGGTTGAAACAGCTCAGCATGTTATGCAGTAGCCTAGTGCAAGGAATTAGCCATGTTTATTTATAAGTTATGAATCAGGGCTGCCTTCATGTGCTTGTCTTTCGAACAAGTAAATTGGTCAGTCACTTTTCTGAGTAAAAAAGTTGCTTGTCTGGGAAAAATAGTTTTTGTGTGTATTGTAATTAAATATATTTTTTTCTAAAGCAGTCTATTGAAAAAAACATTATATTGATTTTTACTAGGCTAAGAGCATTTTGTTTACCTTTATAAAGTGTATTAAATTTGATCAATAAATTTAATTAGAAATGATTAAGATAGGCTACACCTGGAAGCTCTGCCTATATCCGGAACATGTAACGCAAATATGGTAACTAAATTTGGCTTTAGATGGATCTCAAGAGGAATTAAATATTTGGGTATAAAGATATGTAGGGAGTTGGAAGAAATTCCTACCCTAAATTTGGCACCACTCCTACAAAACATAAAAAATAATCTAGATAAATGGGGAAAAATTCAGTTAACTTTACGGGGAAAGTAAATATAATTAAGATGGTGGTCTCCCCTCAAATTAACTATGTGCTGATGATGCTGCTGCTTTCAATACCACATTTGATCTTTAACCAATATGATATAATGGTTTTCTGTGGAACGGGAAAAGGCCTAGGATAAAGTTTAACAAATTATCCGCAGCCCGTGTTAAGGGAGGGTTGGGATTACCAGATCCTCGGCTCTACCAGCTATCTTTTGAAATGGCCAAATTGGCCAAGCATTGGAACAATAATGCCCAAATAGACTGGGTTACTATTGAGAAAACCTTCTCACGGCCATACAGCCCTATTGAGCACTTGTCTCAGTGAAAGACACAACTACAAATCCTATCATGAAACACTCAAGAGAGGTTTGGGCGAGGATTCACAAGATGCGCAAATTATCACAATGTAAACAACCATACTCTTCCCTATGGTATAATTCTACCATTCGTATTGGGAAATCACCTATACATTGGAAGAAATGGCACATGAACGGCTTGTGTACTGTGGCAGACTTGTTTGAACAGGGTGTATTTATGTCTTATAATGATCTTGTACGGAATTTAAAGGGAAAAGACCACTTCTGGAAATATCTTCAAATGAGGAATTGTGTGTCCACGAAAATTCAGCACACGTTAATTTGTAATCTATGGTATTGTAATATCACTTTGACAAATAAAAAAGTTTGAACAAGAAACCATATCTTGGACTTCCTAACACTTCATCATCCCCAACAAAAAGCCTCCATATTTTACAGAAAAACCAATCAGGTGCTAAGCAATGTCTGCACTAATTTAAAGACGATATGGGAAAAGGACATTGGGACTCTATTGGGGTTGAAGAGTGGAAAAGAATTTTATCACACACAGGCAAATATGTAAAAGAGGCTAGAGGACAATTTACACAGTATAAAGTCATACACAGGTTTTATTTGACGCCTCTTAAACACAACAGAATGGGTTTGACAAATAATGATGTTTGTTGGAAATGTCAAAAGGATAGAGGTACTTTTATTCACTGTATCTGGGAATGTCCAATTATTCAACCTTTATGGCAAAAAACCTTAAATATTTTGAGCAAATGGCTTGGAACAACAATACTGTCATCACCAAGGTTGTGTCTATTAGGGGATAGGGAACAGATGCCAAATACTTCAAAGGGAGAGTTTGCAGTAATTATGGTTGGGGTCTCTGTGACGGCTAGAGTCATCCTGAAACACTGGAAAACTCCAGAAACCCCAGAGTTAAAAGAATGGGTCAACATAATGACCAGGACAGCTTCATACGAACGTCTGCTTTGCAAATTACGTAATAAGAACAAAACAGGGGTCCCGGTGGATACCCCAGTTTGGGAAGATTTTTGGTCATTTGTGACATTGTCTTTACATGTGAAATAATAATTTACTTATTTATTTTACTTTATTACTATTATTATTATTTTATTTTATTTTTTTCATTATTACATTTAACCACTGTAATATGTTGGCCCTGTAAGCAGTATTGATACATTGTATTGTCATGTACTGGACGAAAAGAATAAAAACTTGAATAACAAAAAAAGATAGGCTACACCAATCAAATTAAATCATTTAGCCTACACTGAAAAACTACAGAGATGAAACAATGTTATGAGAAATGTTGGAAAGAATGATAGGCTACGTTTAAACCGCTAGTGGTGGCGTCAGGTGACCGCGGTTAGTGAGTCATTGAGTCATTTATTCATATGATTCGTTCAAATGGCAGTTATGAAAATAGACATGATAAATACATGGTTATGAATGGGTCATTGAATCCTTGACTCAACCGATTCGTTCAAAACGCGTGTTGTTGCTTAACTGTATAATATAGCGGGTTAGCGGCCTAAATAAAACTTCCATTTTGAGCACGCTCCCGTAACAACAGTGCAACATTACTACATTACTATCCACTCTCAATCGCCACTTACACTAAATTGAATTAAAATAAGATTCATTTGCACGTTTAGGTCCCTTTTTGTTATATTTTAATCTGAATAATTCGGACATTACTAAAATTCTCTTTCATTCATCAAATAATCCACTTGTCACGGACAAGTGTTAATGTCTGGCCCTGTGAATGAATTAATGATTTATTTTTTAACTTCATTACATTTTCATTGTTTTAGTTCCAAAAAAGAACGTTTTGTCATAATTTATTGACCCACCTCGTTCCCAATCTGAATGGCTTGCTTTCTTTTAAAGACCACAAATAACGTTATAGATTTTTTTAAAAGCAAATTTAAAAAGCACTGTAAAGTACCATATGCTGTAGTCAAATTCTTGAAGTCGTTTGACCAAAGATAAGTTACTCACTGACAATCTTTCATCTTATAGCTTTTAATCATTAGCACCTCTACATATTTTATCTTTGCACTGATAGACCTAATTTTACTCATCCACTAAGTTAATCTACCAATTATTTAATATAACACCTTGATTTTTTTTAAATGATTTATTCAAAAGTTGGACTATTTAAACTTTTGTAACATTGCTGTTACTGTTTTCTCGTTCACAACATAAGATTCACATCGCATGCCTCATAATGTAAAAGTGCTCCAATGCACACAATTCACATGTGTATGGTAGTTCACTTGGAGGACACATCATCATGACCTCATCGAAAGACAAAGTATCCAAAGCTCCAGAACAAACTATGATAGTGTGAAGAGGAAAGTGAAGTGATAGATAACGGCACTCATGTGATCCACAAGCCAAACATTCCTGAAGCAACATTATCTGCAGTGTGAAGAGCGGCAGAAACGCTTTCCCCTATTAGCACACACACGTCCCACAACATACACTGACACTTTATAAGTCTGAATGTCTTTGCATTGTTGGGGAAGTGATTTACTCTGAAATTAAATTTGTTAAGATACAGTCAAGCCACACTTTAGAAACAGCAATATGCATAACAAAAAAATTGCAATAACGCACAATTTTAGCGAACTAATAACAATGTAACAACTAGTAACAATGCTTCAAAGTGGAATGTAGCTTTTTTTGCGCTACTTGCTGGAAAAAGTAGTTCACTTCTGAAAAATCTTCACTGTTTTAAACACAACTGGGCCACTAAAAAACGAAGTAAAAGGGATACTTTACCTCTGGAAAAATGAATGTGTATTTAAAATGGGTATTATATTTAGAGGAAATGTGAAATTATTTTTGAATTTGGAGCTTTCTAGACAGAGAAAAGACAGAAAATCTATTTTTGGCTTATCTGGATGAAAGACAACAACTTCCAGAATGCACTTGCTTTGCTGCCTTAGGAGGCAATTACGACGACAAGACATGCCAACATGTGTTTAGACCAACTGCAGCAAGGAGAAACTGAAGACATTTAAAGATGAATTTAGGCAAAATGGCTGAAAAATCATATACATTAACTAAAAATGTGATTTAATGGATTATCACTTTTGACCAATAGGTTTTGTAGTTAAAAAAAAATCGATGTGGCCAATCAGAGTTTGGTGACGATGAAAAAACCTTCAGACCAGTGGCATTAAAATACGCAGATTTATTCAAAAGTTAAGAGTATTATTTGAAATTTTGTTATAACTTTGACCAAAAGGTGGTGCTGTCTTGAGTACCTTCAGGGGATGGGCTGATGGCACAAACTGATTTTCGTAATGTTACACTAATGCATTCGTTAATTATAACATGTTATGTTCTACTATAGTGTCAAGAGGCAAAATTCCTGTTTTTTTCACGTCCTCAGAATGGGCCTATGCATGTGTGTGTGTGTGCCTAATTTGGTGAAAATATCTCAATTCACTTCGGAGTTATAGACATTTATATGAAAAAAACATTAAAAATTACTGACACGTGACTTTGATTGAATTTTACTACCCCTTACTATCAATATTTTTGCATTTGGGTGTTAGCATTTAGCCAGCGACAAATGTTTCCAAACTTCTGATGGTGGTTTCGTCTTGATCGGACTATCGGTTTCGAAGATATCAGCAAATGTTTTTAAGCACTAAATTACTGTGCTGTACAAACCATAAGCCGGAACCTGGCAAGTCCGGTATCGTTGGACTTGGCAACGATTCAGGAACCCCAACGAGATGACTCCCGTTAAAATAAGTCAACCACAGTCAGAATTATAAGTGGTTGATAATTTAATTTTACCACTAGGTGGCGCTGTTTCGAAACTTCTCAGGCTCCTTCAGGGCATCGTACTCATGACCCATACCAAGTTTCATAACAATTTGTTAATGCATTAAAAAAAAATACACATAATTCAAAATGGCCGACAGCAAAAATGGCCGTTCTGGGAAAATTGGCATGAAGCCCTGAATCTAACAATTTCACTTTTATGATTTTTGGACAAACCTTTCAGAAGTTATGAGCAAAAATGGCCATTTTTCTTATCTCCAGACCAGTAGGTGGCGCTGCGCTGAAACGCAGCATGTAGCCTCATGCTTGTGATGACATGGACCAAGTTTGGTCTAAATACGATAAAGCGTCGCAGAGATACAGCCTTATATCTGTTTTTACAAGCGTTATGTAAACTTAATTTGTGTGATATTCGAGAACGACTTGCAGCGTTTTTATGAATTCCATGACTTTTGGTTGGTACAGTCTGGAGATGATCTGGTTCAGTTTTGGTGAGAATTGGAGCAACGGCCTTGGAGGAGTTCGAAAAAGTAGTTTTTTAGGATAACTAAAAATGGTGGACAAATTGTCATGACGTAAATGACGTCATGGGATTCAATCGAATCGGCTTGAGCCAAGGAATAAGACGACAAAGGAATTGTGATTCTAGCCATTATGGTTCAAAAGTTATTACCATAAACATGAGTGAAATTTTGAACAGTTGGTGGCGCTAGAGGGATTGAGTTGGAGACTCCAAATTTGCTATGAAGACTTTTCAGACAGTCCTCTATCAGTGTACCAAATTTCATAACTTTCCCACACGCGGTTCTATGGGCTGCCACAGACACCCAGTCAGAAGAAGAAGAAGAACTGGAACAGATACAATATGTGCCTCCGCACCTGCAGTGCTTGGCCCCTAATTAAAATTGAATTGAATTACAAGCTTGAGAATCAAAATCAAATCGAATCGTGAAATTTGTCAACACTCAGCCCTACAAGCAATGTTTTCATAACAGTTTTGATTGTGTGATTGTCAAACATGACTGACTATATCAATTCTTTACCATAAGTGAGTCTCTTTTAAAAGTTCACTAAATGAAAGTGCGTGTGCCACTCAAACCAGCAACAGATAAAGGAGTAAACAATCCTCCAAATCAGACGACTTTTCGGTTTGTTGATCATGCAACATTGAACCACATTTACAGTATCATAAGTCATGTGTCAGAGGTGAATACATGCAGGTTCTAAGATTTGTAGGTTTCTTCTCATCTTGCAAGTGCATGTTATGACTTTGAGAAAACCAATGAAAAACAAAAAAATATTTCCATATGACTGTACTATTTAATGAAAATGTGCACCATTTACATTAAATATGGCCTGCAGAATCGTTTGGAAGGAGGTCTGTAAAAGTTTGAAATGGAAAATGTTTAGGAACCCTGGAAACAAACCCTTTTTTAACGTAACTACCGTTTTAGAAGCCAACCACGTTGCATCTTACCTTATAGCACTAACCAACCTTACTTATACCCAATGCAAACATTCAAGACTGTTGTTTGCATTATTACATTCCTATTTTGTGTGATCACACACTACCAACAGCTATCCACTTCTTTTTATACAATCTCTTTGTTTTACAGATTTTACTAAAGAGCTCATTTAAATATAGATCGCTCTTTATAAAAATGAGTTGTTGTTTTTTAATTATTATATAACTTATTCAACCTTTGATCAAATATTTGAAAATTAATTAAATGAAAACATGCCTTTTAAACCCCAGAGAAAAAGAATAACTTTATTTCCCTTAAATACATATTTGCACTACATTCACTTCTCCATATGTTTAGTCTCTGTATACGTTTTTGGCAAATGTACATAATTGCAATACAGATATTTACACTTTTTTTCAGGTTGGAAGGACATAATCTGGAATGCAGCTGGCTTCATCACAGACCTTTAACTGTAGGGACACACACACACACACACTAGAATTTAAATTCCAGTCTGCAGAGAATTCTGATGCCACAGTATTCCAATTCAACAAATTATTTCTGTTAACATCATCTGAGTACAGAATTTTTCTGATACCTCATACAAGCATGGCAAGGGTAAAATATTATTCATTAAACTGTACTGCATTAAAAAAAAAAAACCCAGACTAACTGGAACCGTCTAGGATTCAAAAAACAAAAGTGTCGACCCGAGGGGCAAATGCTCATGTTATTCTACCAATTAAAAACAAGCATCAAACAAAATGTCTACATTCACATTAACAAGAAAGAAAATCTGATTAGGCACGTACGGTAAATATAAACAAGACATCAGCGTGAAGTTCGAGCAGTACAGTTTACAGAACAAGAGCAATTTTAGGATTGAGGACAATCATGATTAGTAAGATGCAAAAATCACAAAGAATGAATGAATCAAGGGCTGTTTGATTTGTAATATAGATCAGTTAGTTTAAGTATTTCTTGCTGAGAAACTGATTCAAGTTTGGTGTGTTACCAGTAAAACCACATGCAGCTTGACAGTACAATCGAACACACAAAAAACAGAAATATGATCAAAAATGTGTGCAAGTGCAGAAAACATTAAATCAACACCATGAAAAAATGAAACAATTAGTAGTGAAATTTCACCTGGTCTGTCATTACAGCTGACTGAGACTCCAGCATCTCAATTCACACATGGAAATAATGTCAGAAATGACCACAAAAATGTATCTCTCTAACTTTTAAACATTTAAAGCTTCATACAAAAAGGGCCGAAAACAACAAAAAGAAAGAAAAAAGTTAGAACAACTGGAATAAAAAAAAAAAATCTTAACTTCATTTCTCAGCACTCATCCGGACATTAAGGAGAGGAGAGAGATATGGTCTGGATATGAACTGCCATCAGGAAGCAGAAGAGCCGCTAGCAGGAAATCAGTCTGTTTCTTTAAAGGTTTCCCCAGGACTCTGGTGGAGGGAACTGCTCTACATCTCCACTCTCATCGTGGGATACTTCTCCTAAATCAAATGTCAGTTTGTATCTCAACCGCACCTTCTCCTTCAAAAAAAAAAAAAAAAAAAAATGCCATGTAATCAGAAAATATCTACAAATCAGCAACAAACCTGGTCACCCACATCTGACATAAGCCACAAACCATAACCAGCACAGTTAGTGAGCTTTACTGACAAATTACATTCACATTACTACCTGTGTAAACATTGGAATTAAGATTTTTTTAAAATGTTTTTTTAACAGTCCGATTCTCACCAAGGCTGCATGCATTTGATCAAAAATACAATAAATCAGTAATATTGTGAAATGTTCATTTTTTTTTGTTTGTTTGTTTGTTTGTTTTTTCATATTAAATTATTTAAAGATATAACTTATTCCTGTGATGGCAAAGCAGAATTTTCAGCAGCCATTATTTTCAGTCAAAATCAATGTTGAAAGCTGGTTAATATTTTTGAGGAAACGGATATATTTAATAATAATAAAAGATTCTTTGATGAATAGAAAGTTCCAAAGACCTATATAGAAAATAGAAATCTTTTAACATAATAAATACTTAATGCTGGCTTGCTAAATAAAAGTGCTAATTTCTTTTAAATCTTAAACCAGACTTTCGAATGTTAGTGGTTCCTGGTTTATGCAAAAATATTAAGCAGCAGTTTTCAACTGTGATAATAAGTAGAAATGCTTCTTAAGCAACAAATCAGATTATTATGATAATGTGAGACTGAAGAGAGGAGTAACAGCTGCTGGAAATTCAGCTTTGGCATCACAGGAATAAATGACTTTTTAAAATATATATATAAATACAAAACAGTTCAATGTAAATTGCAACAATATTTCACATGACTATAATAAATGCAGACTTGGTGAGTATAAGACACTTCTTTCAAAACATTTAATTTAGGGCTGGGAAACGATTAATCGCGATTAATCGCATCCAAAATAAAAGTTTGTGTTTACATAATATATGTGTGT
>JAOTRC010000008.1:26708447-26718633 GCA_027497675.1 Cyprinella lutrensis | reverse complement strand
TCAGCACCTTGTTGAATCAATGCCACGTAGAATTAAGGCAGTTCTGAAGGCGAAAGGGGGTCAAACACAGTATTAGTGTGGCGTTCCTAATAATCCTTTAGGTGAGTGCATTTTAGATGTTTGTGACTGTCATTGTATTTTGTATTTTTGTGAATGGCATTTTACACATTTGTGACTGATTCTGTGAGGGCAAATTTCAACATTCAACTTCAGATTTTTATTTTACAGGTTTTCACCAACAAAACTCTGCTTGGTTTGAAGAACCCTCATACACCGCTAAACTATTGATATACCTTTATCCTTGAGAAATATCTGCGAACTTTTGCCAACGAGACTGAATCATAAGACCAGGAACAGTGCTCATGATTAATTGAACTAAAACAGAACTTGTGCTGTTGCAAATAAGCAAAACAGGAAATGCTGCTTAGCTCATCAGATGAGCATCTCTCCGACAGGAACCGACCGCTCAGCGTGAGAGCATTCCCACGCTCCTCCTGGGTTTGTGATGCGTCTCTCACCTGCTGCTGACTTTGCTCCTCCAGGTTGAGCTTCACCTCCAGCGACTGCCGGGCCTCGAGAAAGGCCTTGCGGTGTTTGCGGTCGGCCATGTAATACGACATGACGCCCACTGTGATGGCACATAAGTAGATCACAAGGTTGGCCAGCAGCTGCAAGACAGAACGACACAATCATGACACGCATCCAGTGTTCTTACACAACCCTTCTTGACTTGGAGTCTAAGCTGTATTATATAAGCTATGTATTTATGCATACGGCCAAAAGTTTGGAATTTTTGTGTTTTTAAATTGTCCGCCAAGTCTGAAAATATATAACTGTTCACTATTGTAATATATTTTAAATGTGATTTATATTCCTGTTGTCAAAGCTGAATTTTCAGCATCATTACTCAAGTCTTCAGTGTCACGTGATCCTTCAGAAATCACTCGAATATGAGGATTTGATGCTCAAGAAACATTTATGATTATTATTAATGTTGAAAACAGTTTTTACACATTCTGACCAATTTATATGATTAGTAAACATAAAATTGACATGAAAATAATACAAAAAGTGATTGAAATTGCTGTCAGGAACTAAGTAAATGACTACCATGATGTATAAATATTTTAAAATGTAAAATATCCAAAAAATAAGAATTTGCACAAAACGCGCACAAACAAACACATGATGTTCCAAAATATGCATTATGTTTTTCTTTTGATTTTAGGGTGAAATGACCCGGACGTTTTGTGAGATTCACTCTATAGGACCTGCACTGCACAGTAATGCCACTATGAAGCGTTGATCTCGATGTTTTTGCTCTGTAATGTATTCTTTCTAATAAACTGCTTTCTGTGTCTCTCGGGGCCGCAGTCTTGCTGAGTAAGAAGAGCTCAGCATCTCGGCCGGACACCTGCCGGCCCTTCTGGCCCCTTCTACCATCTTACGACTGCAGAGCCACACACACCGACAGCATGACACACACGCACACATCAATATAACGACCACAAATATACTTATGATGCATCACCTGAATCTGATGAAAGCATGCACAGTCATATTTCTTCCAAAAAAACTAAATTCTATTATTAAATTGCATTAAAAAAAATTGTAACACTATTAAGTTCATGACTAAAGAAATTAATATATTATATAATTACCAGTATTTTTCTTTAACTTACACTCTAAAAAATGATGTTGTTGTTTCAACCCAAATTTGGATCAATAGACAAACCCAGCTTGGGTTACAATTGGGTTACTCTATTTTTGACCCAACTCTGGGTTAAAACAACCCTGCATTTTTTAGAGTGTATCTAAATTTATGTGTATCTACTTAATCTCTTGGTTGCTGGTTAAGATAAAAGATAAAAGTTTCAAAAGGGGTTTCACAGCCATAGAAAAAGAGCCTTTCAGTGATCAGTTCTTAAAAGAAGCAGGTTTTTTTTTTCATTGTGACGAACATTTTAATAATATAAACTATAAACAATATTTTTTGACTATAAAGAATATTTTGTCGAATGGGACGTTTTCCATAGATGTTTTTTTAGGGAACCACCAATGTCGATAAAGAACCTTTTTTTAAGAGTGTATGGTAACTACTATATGGGGATTTTCGCATGTGAGATCCGATGATTTATGAAGTAAAAATTGAATTCAATATAATTCTGAATCTTTAATTCAGTCTGCCTGAAGATGTTTCTTCACGAATCATCTAAACAATCTATTTTAGTAAACGAAAATGTAAGACATTTCAAATTGCAATGTAGGAACACTCTAAAAAATGCAGGGTTGTTTTAAGCCAAATTTGGGTCAAATATGGACAAACCCAGACAAATTTTAAATTACATTTTTAATCCAACGGTTGGGTTTGTCCATATATGACCCAAATTTGGGTTATAAAAACAGTATTTTTTAGTGTGAACCAGTTGTTAAATAATTAGTGCCATATAAAACTAAAAAATCCATCTAGAAATTAGTATTATGCATTAAATCTTACATTTGATCAAATCTGTTTTTGTTTCACTTTCCAAAAAGGCTAACATTATTAACTCCATTAGTTAACATGAACTAACAATGAATAATACTTCTAACATTTACTAATATATTATTAAAATCGGTAATATTGTTAATATTATTTAGTGGACCTAAGCTAGCAGAAACTATAATGAGAAGTAGTTGTCATTCGACATTAACAAAGATGAACAAAAGGTATAACAAGTGAATTTCTCTTTTTTTACTTAATGTTAGTTAACATTATAGGACCTTATCCTATCTATGAACTAAAATGTCTTTAAACAAACATTGGCAGAAGGATTTCTAACTCAGAGAAAGTGTTTGTTACTGTAAGTACCAGTTATGTATGTATGCATGTATATATATATATATATATTAAAATGAATGTGTTTGATAAAGATTGGTGATTGTTGTCTTTGGCTTTCTCAGGTTTTAACACCAGATGAATCAGACTTTGATCAGAATCCTCAGAAGGAGCTGAGCTTCATTTACACTCTTAAAAATAAAGGTTCCCGAAGGGTTTTCACAGTGATGCCATCGAAGAACCATTTTGGGTTTCCCAAAGAATCTGCATGTTTCAGCATGTTTTTCTTAGTGTGAAGAACATTTAAAAAAATCTAAAGAACTTTTTTTGGTTACACAATTTTAAGGTTAAGTTGTACTTACTCAAATAAATACTATTAATTAACTACTTACAGCATTCTAAAAAAAATGCTGGGTTGTTTCAACACAAATTTGGGTAAAATATGGACAAACCCAAATGTTGGGTTAAAAATGTATGTTAAAAAATGTACAGTTGAAAGTTAAAGTTGAAGTTTGGTTCAAATTTTAAATTACATTTTTAACCCAACACTTGAGTTTGTCCATATTTGACCCAAATTTGGGTTAAAACAACCCAGCATTGTTTAGAGTGTGTAGAGTCATGGTTAGATTACATAGATACTTGTTACATATATTACATGTCTTTAACATAGTAATAACAGTAAATTATGCATAATTACATGGAGCTAACCCTCAACCAAACCCTGATCCTACCCTAACCCTATAGTAAGTACATATTATTCATTACTTAAATATATAATTGCACTGTAACAATGACACCTTAAAATAAAATGTAACCAAATATAGTGTCCCTTTTTTCCAATATAAAGAACATTTTGTGGAATGAAAAGTTTCCCTGGATGTTTTATTCTTTATTTCGTCTAGTGGGAAAAGGTTATTTAGATCTTTGTGGACCTCACACTACGATAAAAAATGGTTCTGTCCACTGAAAGGTACACTGATCCCAAGAAAATGTGTTTTAGAAGAACAATTCTGGCGCCCACAAATAACCTTTCAGTGAATATTTCTTAAAAGGAAAAAATGGTGTGGTAGAAACACCAAATTAAGTGTAGTGGAAAAGGGTTTTTAGAGACTTTGAGGACTTTACACTTTAAAAAAATGGTCCTTTAAATTGTACTGTTGACTCAAAGGTTCTTTGGGTAACCAAAAGTGGTTCTTCTATAGCATCATCACTGTGAAAACCTAATTTTTAAGAGAGTATAATGAGTCATTTGTAGAATGGAAAGATTCGACGTATGTTAAAGGTTCTTTACAGAACCATCGAACTCAATACATTTAGTTTTGAGAGTGTAGAAGAATAATTGTGGCGCCCACAAAGAACCTTTCATTGAATATTTCTTAAAAGAAAAGATCCATGGATGGTGTCAAAACTATATTTAGTGTAGTGGAGAAAGGTTTTTAGAGACTTTAAAAGGTTCTTTGGGGAACCAAAAAAAGTTCTTCTATATCATCACTTTTTTAGAGAGTATCTTTTCGTGGAATGGAAAGATTCTATGGAAGTTAAAGGTTCTTCACGAAACCACTGATCCCCAAAAAAGTATTTTTGGTGTCGAAACTTTATTAAGTATAGTGGAAAAGGCTTTTTTTTAAAATGGCTCTTTAAATTATGCTGTCGACTCAGAGGTTATTTGGAGAACCAAAAATGGTTCTTCAAAGGCATCACTGTGAAAATCTCCTTTTTTAGAGAATGTAATCTTTTCGTAGAATGGAAAGATTCAATGGATGTTAAATGGAACCATTGATTCCCAAGGAAAGTATTTTGGTGTCAAAACTTTATGTGTAGTGGAAAAGGTTTTCTAGAGACTTTTTTTTTAAATGGTTCTTTAAATTGTGCTGTTGATTCAAAGGTTATTTGGAGAACCAAAAATGGTTCTTCAATGGCATCACTGTGAAAATCTCCTTTTGAACCCTATTTTTTTTAAAGAATCTTTTGTGGAATGGAAAGATTCAATGGATTTTAAAGGTTCTTCACAGAACCATTGACCCCCCAAAAAGTATTTTTGGTGTCAAAGCTTAATTAAGTGTAGTGGAAATGTTTTTTTTTTTAAATGGTTCTTTAAATTATGCTGTTGACTCAAAGGTTATTTGGAGAACCAAACAAGATTCTTCTATAGCATCAATTTTTTAGAGAGGTTAATCTTTTCGTGGAATGGAAAGATTCGATGGATGGTTCTTCACGGAACCATTGATCCATAAAAAAGTATTTTTGGTGTCGAAACTTTATTAAGTGTAGTGTAAAGGCTTTTTAGAGACTTTTTTAAATGGTTCTTTAAATTCTGCTGTTGACTAAGAGGTTATTTGGAGAACCAAAAATGGTTCTTCAATGGTATCACTGTCAATATCTCCTTTTGAACCCTATATTTTTAAAGAATCTTTTGTGAAATGGAAAGATTCAATGGATTTTAAAGGTTCTTCATGGAACCATTGACAGCACCCCCCCACCCCTTCTAGCCCTTAATTAAGTCTAGTGGATATGGCTTTTTTTTTAAATGGTTCTTTAAATTGGGCTGTTGGCTCAAAGGTTATTTGGGGAACGAAAAAAGATTCTTCTATAGCATTAATTTTTTAGAGAGTTTAATCTTTTCGTGGAATGGAAAGATTCAATAGATGTTAAAAGGTTCTTCACTGAACCATTGATCCATAAAAAGTATTTTTGGCGTCGAAACTTTATGAAGTGTAGTGGAAAAGGTTTTTTAGAGACTTTTTTTAAAAATGGTTCTTTAAATTGTGCTGTTGACTAAGAGGTTATTTGGAGAACCAAAATTGGTTCTTCAATGGCATCACTATGTGAAAATCTCCTTTTGAACCCTATATTTTAAAAAAAAATCTGTTGTGGAATGGAAAGATTCCATGGATGTTAAAGGTTCTTCACGGAACCATCGGTTCCAATAAAGAACCTTTGATTTTAAGAGACTCCTGCCATCTCTCGCTCCTCCTCTCCATCATTTTTCTCACCTGTCTTCCGAGAGCCGCCCCCTGAATGTCCTCTTGCTGCTGCTGGGCAATGGTGACGCCGAGGACCAGTGTGTGTACGCCACAGGACACCGACGTGATCAGAACTATAGGGGTCAGTCTCAGCGGCAGCGTCAGAAAGAAGGAGAAGCTAAAGAAAGCCTGCCAGCCTACAGTATCACTGGGCTGATGGAAGCGGGCAAAGTTCAGTCCGAGGTAACAGAAGATCTGGGCCGCGATGAGCACCCATAAGGCGTAGGGCACCAGGCGGCGGGTCACGCGGTCGGGGAGGAGACCGAACCGGCACAACACGTACAAGAGCACGTCTGCCAGCAGTCCCACCGACGCCACGACCACAGACGCCAGCTTATCGCTGGAGTAAAGCACGGTGCACATCACGATGACGTAGCAGTCGAACAGGGCGGCGAACACCACCAGCACCAGCAGGGTCTCGTGCCGCTGTCGCCGGAAATACGTCTGGTAGAGGTTCTCCAGAGAGTCTGGAGCGAAAGTTAAACGCATGAACCGCGGGAGACACAGGCAGCAGCCGGAGCTGCGTACGGTCACCTCGTGTGTGCGTCCCACGGCCTGTCCCGGGTCAGAGGGCAGGGTGACCGAACAGTCCGCCGAGTACTCCGCGGAATACTCCGGCTCCGAGAAAGCCCGGTTTCGAGGCATTCTGGGCGTTGGATTGTGAAAAACGCTATGAAAACTAGGCTAGTACTCCTTTCGGGTTTTAATGCAACCGGCGCTCGAAGAACATTGCGCTCGGGTCGCTTGAAACGTGTCGGGTAACGTCCAATCCTGAGATCAGATCCGAAGTCGCCCCCTGATTGTCATGGCGCATGTTTAGATCTTGCATGCATGTTCGTGGCATTGGCGCTTTGTCACTTCGAGAAGCTACACGCCTTTTGTTTTTCCTGATGTCTGCAAAGACAGGGCCCAGCAAGTTGGCGACAAAAAAAGGAAGCCGTTTACACATCCATGAGACTCTCTGTTCCCGATCCAGGATCCAGTCTCGGTGTCCACCAGCGCTCACTGTGGGTTTCCATGGTGAATCCTCGCATGGATGAAGAACATCAGGAAGGAAGAGATACGACCATTGAGCGAGATGTTTCGCCCCAGATCGACATGACACCCTGTGATAAGGAGAATAAAAAAAGCTTAAATGGACAGAACAGACGCGATCGTGATCGGAGTGCGTATCGTGGCCAGATACAGTCTGTTATTATAATGCATTTCTCTTCTTCCTGTGCATGATCAGGATTCACGCAGGAAATACATGTTGCGCTCCCGAAATATGGTAATGCATTTCACAATACGCCGCTGCCGTCTTCTGTTATGCTAAGAAATGGTACATATCCTGACATTTTCACCAAGACGTGCAAACGGGATTTTCCCAGATGTTCAGTGACGAAAACGTGGATTTATTTATCTCGCAGCGCTGCCTTTATCCGTAACATATCCACATAACATTACACAGTCCTTCGAAGATGTAAAGTGTGGCACAGATCAGTCACAAAATCACCCGTGAAACGCAGGAAAATCACCGTATGCTTGACTCGAAGGCTTTTCCCCCCACCAAAAGTCGTCAACAATCATCCGACTTTCCGTTTGGAGGATGAAAACAGAAGATATTGCCTCAGTCTTCAGTTCTCCTGCCCTGATAGAGCAGACCTGGCAGTTTTCATTGAGTCTGTGTACATATACGGAGATTCAGTCGTCCTCACTTTCTAGATGCAAGCGAACATCATGTCCGATTCGTGGGGGAACCGTTGTTTTGAACAAGTTCTAATCAATGATTCATATGAACCGACTCTCTAAGCTTTAGCGAATCATTCAAATGTAGAAAGTTTGAGTTTAAAGGGACAGTTCACCCCAAAATGAAAATGTCTTCATTTACTCACCCTCATGTTGTTCCAAACCAGTATGAGTTTCTCCAAAGAAGGTATTTCTTAGAATGTCGATGAATGACAGCTTAGCTATCTAAAAATCGTAATCGAATTTAGCTAAATTTAGCAATTTAAGGAATTCAGCACGTCGAAAGCAGAATGTAGGTTATGTCATGGGAAACATAGTTATAAACAGCATATATGCTTATACAAAATATATAAATAAGACTTTTGGGAACATTTTTCAGTGATGACTCGATTGAATCGAATCTCTAAATTGATCCTTCAGAGCGAACCGATTCGCTGAAATGAATCAGATTTCTCTATCGTACTATGGCGGCGGCTTGCGACAAGAATATTCATTTGATTGTGCTGACGTATCTTTGTGAGTGTCCAAACACCCATCCTGTTTAATATTCATGAGCGTAACCTTCTCTATAGTAGGATTGGCCACTGGCCAGACTGTGTCAACAGCTAAAATTATTCAACCCAACCCCTACAGCAAATTTTTCTACGAATAGCCTAAATTCAATGCCAAAATGAATAAATAAATAAATAACTTTGTTTAGGGCTTTTTACATGTATCCGATTATTTACAAACCTGTAAACACTCAGCGTAAAACAAAATGTAAACAATACGAAAATATCGCTAAAGGATTCGATTCGAAAACACAAGTACACATTAAATTGAAATCGTTGAGATATAATTATAGCATTTTTATTATTTTGAATGAGTTTTATTGTTGTATTTTTTTGTTTTCATTGTACTTTTAGTTATTTTTAGTCATTTCTGTAGTGTTGTTCTGTTATTGTTTTTTTTAAAAAACAAGTCTATATCGTTTTAATTACTTTTATTTCAGTTTTAATTAGATTAATTTAGGGCGTCAAGTTGCAACTAGCTGAAATAAGTTAAATATATTTTATTTCAGTTAACATTTATTTTATTTTCAAGCAACAAATATGTTTTATGGTGTTATTTTTAATCAATAAGCCTGGTTTGGAGTGAGATGATATGAAGTAACTTAAAGTCACAGGTTTTTAATTAAATATATAAATACCCAGATCTCTCTCTCACACACACACACACACACACCGGGAAGTTGCTTTACCGCAGTGAGGGCTAAATGCGTGTGTTTGGATAGCTGAGGGCCAGTATTTAGCAGTTGAACAGGGCCATACATGTCCAAGAAGGGTTGCTTTAACGTTTATCAATAGCATTACATAAAATAACATGTTTTAGCTACTGTTAAAACTGACGTTGACAGTCTGACACCGCTGACATCACCCCAGGCTCGAATTGATTATTCCACTGAAACTCAGTATTGAACAAGTGATCAATAGTCAGGCAGCTGACCTTTATAAAGCATACAGAAGGCATCAACACACAGATGCATCACATCAACTACTCAAGCATGAATGTGACATGAGTGTCAGTGGATGATATCCTGAAAGCATAGGCAGGAGTCACCTCAACACTGTTTGCTGTGATTAATATATATATATATTCCCAGGCTCTGGTTGCTAAGTACGCAATGAGAACCCGAGGGAGACAGGGAGCATGGTAATTATTAAATTCGCTTTGCCTCAGAGGTTCATTGGGGAACAATTATGGAGTACTCCATTATACATGTGGAAGTTTGGGACTTTAAAGCTTCAGGGGAAAGCAGAGTGAAGAAGCTGACCTTTTAGCACCTTGTTTAGTCATGTTATATTCTGCACGAGCATTGTCCAGTTCATGCTAAAAGCTCTGTGTGTTTGTTTTAGTGTGAACGCTTGCTCGGAGGGAGATCAGGGGGTTAATATTGTCTCTGACATTGTGGTTCTGGGTTGATGTAAATAACGTTTCTTAAATGTTGATTGCTGAGCCACGGTTTCCCAGAAAACACCCTTTTGTTTTCCTCTCTGCTATGAAAAGGAAGATGGCAATGAAACTCACCTTGACAAATCAGTGTTTAACTTTTTACAGCTGATGGTTGAATTAAAGCCTGAGGAGTAACTTTGAAAATGGGACAAAGCAGGAGAAAATAAAGAAAAATCTATGAATGAATAAAAAAATAATGCACGTGTATATTAGCATAAATAAAGCAAATATCATCGGTAGCATACTTGAGTTCTGAATACATATTTATATAAGTGTGCTCTCAAATTGATTAATCGCATTTGACATAAAAGTTTGTGTAAATACAATTTATGTGTATTTTATATCACACACGCATCATTTATTAGTAAATATGGGAACTATCTTTTTTTATTTTTTCAGTTTTAGTTTATATGTTTAAGTAGCTAAAATAAGTTATTTTAAAATATATTTTATTTCAGTCGATGTTTATTTTCATTTCAAGTTTTTTTCATGGTTCATGGTTTCATGGTCATGATTATGGTGACTGTGGGGGCCATTTTAGTACAGTCAACTCATTGTCATGTTCAAGAAACCAATTTGAAATGATTCCAGCTTTGTGACATGGTGCATTATCCTGCTGGAAGTA
>JAOTRC010000008.1:26630109-26640938 GCA_027497675.1 Cyprinella lutrensis | reverse complement strand
TTACTGAACTTAAATATACAAGCTTGATAAAAACGGTCATTTTAGAAGAAAATTTCAAATGGCATTTAGAGGCTTTTACATCTGAACTCTTCATATACTGTATTTATATCATTTTATGTCGTTAATATCACATTTTAGTTTTTCTCCTCCAAAAATCAGCATGATTAAAATGTGACATTAAGTTACTACAACAGTTTAATAAACAATCATTGAATTACAACTACAAAATGTTGCAGAATAATGTAATATATCAATGAATAATAGCCTATAAAGAACCTTTGTGCCAAAAGAGTTCTTTCTTGTCACTATAGAACGTTTTTAGCATAAAAGGTTCTTTGGAGTTGAGTAAAGAACCCTATGCTTCATGTATAGAACCCCAATGAACCCTTTTTTCTAAGTGTGTGTGAATGATTAATTGCATTATACAGGCATGCATACACTATTTATTGTCAATTATGACCTTATTGGTGCACAGTCTATGACATAAGTTTCATGCGTCATGACGGCATCAATAAGTGTACGTAATTTAAAGTGATGTACAGTAGCCCAAGATCTAGAAAAAAACAGTACGTCGTGAATTAAATATTTAAAAAGAAAGAAAAGCCTTGAGTTGCACATCATCAAAACTCAATTGTTCTTCTTCTTTCATGGCTGTGCTTAATCTTACACATCTGGGCAAATCTGGGAAAGTGAACATGTACCCATCAGTGTGTGGGAGCAGATGGGAGGAGTCATGTCGAGACAGCGGATAGATGGAGTTCGCATGTTCTCGTAGAGATGATGTGACCGCTCACATCCTCCCCATCTAATCAAAGAGACCAAACTTGAGAAATCCACACGCTGTAGTTGTTTGGCTAAAAATAATCTGCGCACGCATGTTTGACTTGGGCTTTTCCCATTAACTCCGACACCTAAAAGATTGAAACACACAGTCCATATATGAAAGCGTTTTCCATGGAAAGTTCTGGCGCTTGTCAGTCCGTCAGCCTGGGAAGTGGACTCAGCGCGCAGACCACTTCGTTTCTCCAGCGTGCAGAGTGACTCCAATGAGTATTTATAGTTAATGACAAAATGTTATGATTTAGGAAGATAATATTTCAGCAGTCTCACAGGAACATGTGTTTTTTGAATCAGTTTCTTTGGAACTGAGTTCAGGGGCTTTTCTGTCCTTCCACACAAGCCTTTTCACACAAAGACTTTGTTTTTTTTTTGTTGTTTCACTTTTCACATTTTATTCGCAACTATTTTAAGGTATGTGTTATTGGCTTGTCGGTTAACCCTTCCTTGACTGTTGCCATTGGGTTTAACTCTCTGAGCAGAACGTAACTTCCATTATTGTCTATCCAGCCTGGGTTCTGCTAAAATCTCTTTTCACTGAATGATTTTCTGCCACTTTTATCTCATTGTGATATATCTGTGAACCCCACAACCCAAATATTTTGAGATAAAGCTTAGCAGAAACCTGAGATTCATCCAGAAATTCTTTTTGGCCCATTCTGGCAACAAATGAAAGGAATAAGAAACTTGATAAGTTTCATTCTTCATTTTACACAACGAGGGAGAGACTTATGAGCAGTGGTCTGAGACTGCTTAATTTGGAACAAGTGGAGTGTGAGAGTGTGTAAGACAGAGAAAGCAATAAGGCAGGGAGAGATAGATGGATGGAGGGAAGAGAGAGAGGACACGGGAGAGATAAGCCAGGAGCCATACCAATAACCATCCTGTGTTTAGGTATCCCGGCCCGGATCTCATCTTGGACGATGGCGCTTAAATTATCGCACATGGAATCGATAGACTCCAAGTGTTCCGGGCAATCCTGGGAAATCTTGTGACGATCGAACCACACGTGAGACAGAGCCCCTCGCATGGGGGTGTACGGCCTAAAAACAATCAATTAAACAGAGAAAGTAATAATTCTAATAAAACAATGCTAGAGAAGTCCATTATGTTAATTACTGCACTCACAGTTGTGGAAAATCTTTTGTAAAATGTTTAGAATTAACTGAATTTCAGCTTTACGGTTCAAAAAATGTAATCTTATCTTCATTTAACTCTTTCCCCACTATTGACGAGATTTTCCGTCATGTATGACGACGCTTCTCCACCATTGACGAGTTTTCTCGGCAATTCCTGTTTTCACTTTTATACGGTAGGGGGCGCTATTAAATATATTCAGATTCAAAAACAAGCAAAAACCAGGCCCATTTTAGGAGGGTTTATCCAACTAAATTTCCCCTACATATCCGAGATTAACTCCACTAATTTGTGACCGCCTCGGTACCCTTGAAAACGGCGGGAGCCTCCTACCCGTATTTTAGCGTGTCAGCGTGTTCCTCAATCCACCAGCGTCAGAAGCAGAGGATGACGTGTGCGCATTTATTGATAGATTGTTATGATACCTACATCTGTGTAGTTCTTTGTCATAAATCCAGTTTACATAATATGATGAAGACGGTTCCCCATCCACTGTAAAATTCAATGAAATTCCTTTCATCTAAATGGAATTAGACTTTGTGACATTTCCTACTCCGGGTACACTTCACACTTAAGAGCAAAAAAAATTGCAGAAATTTGTTATAATACTAATATTATAATAAATCCAAAAGCAAAATGCGCGAAAAGACCTGTAAAAGAGAGTGGAAATGGCAAATGAGCGTTCCTCTGCAGCCATCTACTGGTTATAGTGGTATTTTCACATTAAAAGTGTGTTTGTTTTTCCTCCAGATGACAGAAATCCTGCACGAAAGTTCAAAGTTAATTGAGTTAAAATAATAATAGTGTTTAAAACATTACATTATGATTAATCGCATCCAAAATAAAAGTTTGTGCTTACATCTGTGTGTACTGTGTATAATTATTTTGTATATATAAATAAACACATATGCATGTATATATTTAAGAATTTTTTTATTTCTATATAAAATATTTCTATTTATATATAATATAAATTATGTGCAAGTATAAATGTAAATATTTCTTAAATATATACATGCATGTGTGTATTTATATTTTATATAGCCCTCCCAAATATAAGTTTTCCTTGTTTTCTTACAGATATCTAATTTTTCTTTCACTATATATATATTTAATAATATGGTTAAGTAGTAAGTTTGTAAACATTGAATTCAGTTAATGCTTTTTTTATATAATAGTTTGATTTCTTAGCTTAGTGGGCTTATTATCCACTTGACAATAAGCTTGACACTTAACATAAAGAGTTGTATGAATTAAAATGTTCAGGGTGTTTACCTGGATGGCGCTGTGGGATAAATCACCCGGATGTTTTCAAATGCCAGGTTTTGTCCCAAAACATCAGCAACCCAGCTGAGCAAACCTGGCCCTGTGTCTCCTAAATGAAACGGAAGAAAGTTACTACGCAGCCACATGGATTAAATTATTCAATTGCGTCTAAACTAAACTTGCGTTTAAACACAAACAGTACAAACACAATATTTGCATGGATACATATCTACAAGAAAATATCAGTTGCACATTGAATAGGTATAAGACTGTTGAGGTGTTCTGAGTTGCAATGCGTATTATAAGCTGCGTCCCAATTCAGAGGCTTCATGGCCAAAGTCTAAAGATCCCACTCGAGTCTTTAGATGTGAAGTTCCCTTCAATGTAAATCTTATTGTGTCGAGCACCTGTGTTCACACACACTTTCAAATGCGCGAGACAGTGGTATGCGCGAGAAGTAACTTTATTTTTGCATCATTTAATGCAGTTGACACTCCTGAAACTTTGCAATGTCTACGTGGTTGATGGACTTCTTAGCAGGATGAATGTAATGAAATGAATCTTGGATGAATCTTAATGTAAATTTATTATAAACAGAAAGCAAGGAGAGAGCGCTTCCATTACAAGCTGTCGTTACTTTATTGAACTCAGAGGATCTTTTGTTTATCGTGTTTACAATATTGGTTATAATTAGATGATTCGTGAGACTGTGACTGAATGAAAAAAAAAAGATTCTGACCAATTTAAAATGTAGAGCTAATAATTAACAATAATAGTAATGAAACCTTTGTAAAGCAACCCAGAGTTTAAATAGGCACTATAAAAAGTATTAAAAAGGTGCAATGGAGTATAAAAAGACTATAAAAAGGTGTCTCAGATCAGCCAGACCTGAAATTGCTTGTGAAAACAGTGCAGATTTTTCACTTCTTTTAATCAGTTCTTGTTAAGTTTATTTGCTCAAGAATATTTTTCTTTATGCGTTTGAGAATGTTTTTCATACTCTGAATATGAATACATTTTTAAAAATACAGCAAGACTATTAATCATTTTTTAAGCCATTTTTTCATGTTCAGAGACACTTTAAAAAGGACAAACAATAAAGGACCAGCAAAACTCACTCAGGTATATGTTTTAACTATAAATACTCAGTAAAACTACAACTATTCTCTTGAGTATGACTAAATAAAAGTCTTGTTATGATCCTTTGCACTTATGTGGTTAAAAATGTCGAGTACCGTAACCTCTGGTTAGACTGATACACACAAATGAGGGTGAACAGGGGGATTTTATTTAAACACTTTCAGTGTGTAGTCACATAGGCTACCTCTATGCAAAAGAGAGCTAGCTCATGCAATTATTGCGCTCTGTGTGTAATAATTATTTTAATTACCCGTCCCTGTACAAGTCAGACGAAGTTTCACATTAATCGGTGCGTTTTAACAACATTTGATCCAGTTAAACCACGTCTCATTCAGCTGTCATGCGAGAACTAAGCTCAGTGCGCTGTTCCGGGTAGTAAAACTTCTCTTTTCAAAAGTGTGAGCACAATACATCTGCATGAGAAAGATTTTAATAACTCTCCGAATCACCTGAGCCATGAAGAAAGATAACAGAAGCAGTGTGTTTTCCAGTCTGACTCACAACACTCTTCTGTAGTTTCACTGCAGCCATATTCATCCCGTGTTATCTCGCGATATTACCAACGTCATCATGTCACAGATCGCGTTCACCTTTTTTTTAATAACTCCTTACTTTATTCAGAAAACATAATTTTCGCAAGACTTTTCCTAGATATTTTCTCTTTTCAAAGTGAGCAATGCATCTGCTTGAGAATGATTTTAATAACTCTTCTTAAAGAGTTATTATTAGACTATTATTTTTATTATTTTTTTATTCAACTTTCATAATGACATTTTACATCAAACATAAGAAAAACACATATTGGGAAAAACATAACAGATCTTACATTGATTGTACAGCGTAAAACATTAAATTCTACAATTTTTTTTCTCAAAATTTGAGATGTTTTTATGCACTTCTTATTTCTAATGATTGAATTCAAAGTCATTGAATATTTTAACATTTTTACAAAAGAAATGAAAGAAGGGTGTTATAGACATTACTTTAGCTTTATTTTCCAAGAAGAATTATTAACTTTAAAAGTGTTATCAATTATATCTCTATGAGAGTTAAGAGTCAAGATTACAAAAACAACATGGAGAGAAGTCTTTTTAAAAACGTATTAAGAAATACATAACACGGATAATACCTGTGTGGTATTTTGAAATTAGTTTTTTGACCTTGTTTGTGGTCAGATCAGAGTCGCATGACATATCAAAGCTCATCACATGCAGCTCTTCCACAAGAAACTTAATATTATTATTTAGAAGCTGTACAGTATCATTCAGTCAAACATTAAACACCATCATGGTAACACACGAGGCAATAAACATTAATTTCACAACATTAAATGTCACATAAAATCCTGATGTACATAACTGATTAGAAACAGACAAAGCAAACTATGAAGAAACAAGTTATTTCAACAAAAATACATTAAACGCAAAGTGTCACGCAGGGAATTTTACGTTTTTTTCTCTGTAAATTATACGAGTTGTTCATTTTCACTTTCAAAAACTGTAAATTTAACGGTATTTTATATTAAAATTACATGAAATTTACCATTAGATCTATCGTAGATTATTTACCGTATATAGTAAGGAAAGGTTCTGTTAAGTTAACCAATTAACAGTTTTTCACTGTAGCAATTTTACAGTCTTTTACTGTTAAAATCACAATAATTTTTTACAGGGTATAGGTTTTTTCACTTCTATTCAGGAGTCAGGACCAGCATCCAGTGGGCCCGTTTTGTTAAACTGCAAGTGTAAGTAAAAATGACTTTAGCCAGAACATTTGACTGCTGGACAGTTGGATGGTTAACTTTATGGTTTGAATTTTCAATACTTTGACCCGTTCTCAATATGTCAAAAGGTGAATATTACTGTTATTACAAGAATAACACAATGTAGTATTAAAATAAAAGTTTTATGGAATAGTTCAGTTACTTTTCTTAATTCACATCCTTTAAAAAAGTACATTCTGGACCGGCTCTGGACCCTTTAGCTGAAGGAGAAAGCACTACGTACTTACATAAAAATCCCTGTCTAATAAAAAGCTCTACAGCTCTGTTACATTGAACATCATTGTTTACTCAAAGAGATTTAGGGGATGTCTACAAGTTACTTTAAACACATACTGGGTCTTATCTTTCATAAACTAAGTGCCGTTTCACTTTGATTCTGGTACATTTCATTTGCTTTGAGTGTTCAGACCACACATTCTGCGTCCTAAATCTCACCTCCTTCCACCTTTCCTCTCGCTGTGTGGGAGAGATGGGCTACATTTGTGTATAAAATAGTGTCTCTGTTTTCAATTCTGACAAATGACTGGAGAAGATCCCCCACAAATCAATCCTGTATCACACTGTGTGTTTATGGCTGCTTTCTATAGGCATGACCTGCTACATGTAAAAAATGGGACCCATGTATTTCTTTTTTCACAATATCTGAACTGAATGTTTTTGCAAGTACATTAAATACTGTAAGAACAAAATGTCATACAGTATTGACTGAAATAATACAATTAATCTCAATTGCAAACGAAGAAAAATGGTCATGTCTATGACTGTTTATAGTTTTTCTTTTCTTTTTTGGCTTTAGAAGTTTTGTATGTGACATCACAGCATACTAACAGAATGAGACAATTTATTATAAAAAATGTATATTATAAAAGTGGGGGAAAAATGACAATTGCATATACAAAAACATATACTTTCTCTTTTGGATTTAAGCGTGATATTTTGCTGTTGTTGGTGTTTCTTCCTGGCTGAGTTTCAGGGAGTGGTTGTGGATATCGTGTGTTTGAGCTTGACACTCGAGGTTATGGCTTTTGTCCTTTCTCTGTGGGCTGTCATGGTTTGCTTCATTGTTCCAGGGGCAGTTTTTTTTTGAAATGTTTAATTGCAATGGTTGAACTGTGTTGAACTGGCCCTGTGATCTCAATACAGTGGCCCTCTTTAGTTTTTCTTTTATTTATCTGCTAATCCTAAACTCTTCATTTAGGGGACCTTCCATCTGGGTGATGTTCTGATTCCCTGTTTCCCTGCCAGACCTACATCAAGATGTTTGGTCTGGGATCTCATCATTGACAGGGCTCAATCAGGGCGGGATAAACGGTTGTCTTTCAAATTCTCTTTGCACACAATTGGATAGCGCTACAACCAATCAGAGTAACGAAGAAGGTGACGTAGTCGGAGCGTATCCAGTCGGCACAACTCTTTTACATTTTTTTTAAAAATGACTCAAGTGCCGCACTTTGTTCTGGTTTCAAAGAAAAGCTTAAGTTCAAATCATCCAGAGTAGCGGTCAAAAGCCGAATCGAAAGCTGTTCACCAGCAGCAGACATTCTTTGTTTTCAAGTAGCAGTGAACCGTCGCAACTCTGTCGTCATTAAGCCCGCCCGCCGACTCTATACACGATATGAGTTTGGTTTTTCCAGCTAAAACGTCTATGGAGAGTTGCTAGACCACACTGTGAAATAATTTTTGCTGTTGCTAGGGTGCGTCTAGATTTCTAGGCTATCTGGTACCCCTTTTCCACCAAAAAACAACTGGTTCGGAACTGGTGCTAGTTCAAAGTTGGTTCAGAGTTGGTTCATCTTGCGAACCCTTTCACAACCTGTTTGTTTTTCCAAATGTCGTAACGTCACTGTGTACGTCGCCATACGTCTTAGCTAGAAACGCTTGCAAGTACATTACTTTGTGATTATCTCTAACTCGTGTACCCGGCTTTAAAAACAATTGAAATATAGAAATCTTTTAATCTTTTCCTTTGATATGTAATCTTTTCTGATTAGTTATGTACCCCTGTCTTGTGTCTTTTTTTCTTTTCCATATTGTGACAGTTTTCTTCTTTGCTTATATTTTTTTCAATACAGAAATGAATATGGATAAAAAAAAATATAGAAACACTTGCGCCAACTTCAAGCATAACAATTACAAAGGCGGACTCCATCATGTTTCTGGAAATGTTTCTCCTGGCTTTGCGATCCTTTATTATGGTCAGAAAAGATGTTTAGAACACATCTAAACCCGCCCCAGCCCCGACATAAGCATGACGTGGTAAAAAAAACGGTTCTAGTCCAGCAAAGAGTTGGTGCTACTTTGGAACCAGTTTTCCTGGCCGAGAACCGGTTCTTTGGCTGTTGAAACACAAAGAACTGGTTCGTGCACAGGCACCGGCTCCGAACCGGCTCTCAAAATGCTTTGGTGGAAAAGGGGTATGTGTGTTCGAAAAGCGTCTTCTGGGTTTCCAAAAGGTGCTTTTTGGGCTTGACTGAAGCTTATGTGTAAACACAACAATTTTATTGTCCAACGACAGTCCATGACATCATTACCGAAGCGCCTATGAGTAAAAGAGGGTTGTCTTCAAACCGGAAGGTTAGTGGTTCAATCCTCGGTTCCACCCGGCCAAGTGTCCATGAGCAAGACACCTAACCTGCGCCTTGTATGGCTGACACCGCTGTCGGTGTATACATGGGTGAATGTGAGGCAAATGTGAAGCGTTTTGTTGGCTTTGTTGGTAAATGCAGTCTATTTACCATTTACCATCTGCAAAGAACAGTATGTCATCAAGTTCCTTGTCTAAGGCCGGAGACATTGCAATGAGATGCAGTTTCTCGACCCCTTTTTTCAGGGAATCGTCGTTGGAGTCGTAACCTGAGATGTTTCCAAATGAAGTGGAACTCAACACTGCGTCTTGGATGAACGGTATGCTTAACAAATATCCACTCCACCATTCTCTCCTCATTTGCTGTGCCTATGGGAGCCAGAGTGGCTATGCTCTCCCTCGGGCCCTGACTCCAGTCCTAAGACTGTGACGGACCAGGTCCCCCAGAGATTTTAGTTGGAGATGTACTTCTTGAAAGCCGCTGGCGTGCCCTCGCCTCTCTAAAGTTCCCCGACCACCGTCTCTACAGACATGCCGAAGTTTTGATGTCCGTCAAGTTCAACCACAGATGCTCCTCCACATTGCTACAGTTGCCGCCCTTGAACAAGCAATGGCAGCGGCTGTTTGTTTGGTGGCCTTAAATCTGTGGTACGGTGAAGACCTGACAAGACCCTCTTGTTGAGTCTGCCACAAGCGATTTCCTGTCTTGCTTGCCACCAAACTAGTTCCAATCTAGTGTGGCATGGGCCATCTCCTCCAACAACTCCTTGTATGCCTGGCTGGCAGTCAGAGGGCTCACTACAAGCGATATCCTCGCCCTACTTAACCACATCTGCCATCTTCCTTGCTTGATGGTGCCAGCAACATGCAATTTGCTGGATTAGAAGACTAAAGAGACAGTACATCCTGATCCAGCATATCACTCGATCTGGTGACTGAGGAATGCGACAGAGCCATACCTTTCTCGAACTCCTCAGCCACCTTGACCAGCGATCCCCATGACTTCAGTATCCACTGTGAAGTGTGTGCAGACGTCTGAATGGATGTGCTCCTCAACCAAACACAGATTGCGTGTGTCCTCAGGTGCCAAAAACCTGGAGCATTTATAGGGACACACTTCCTGAAATGCTTACTTGAGGGTTTATCAATAATGATCAGCTTTCGCTTCTGTTTTAAGCGATTTGAATGTTTCCTTTTTGTTAAAAACCGAGCCGCTGCTCTGCATACGTCATCTCCTTCATCGCTCTGATTGGTTTTAGGTCTACCCGCGGCGTCCGTTGGTGACTCCTCTCTGGAAATGATTTGTCTATGATGCTTTGCCAGACCATAACTCAGTTATGACTGAGAATGGTCTGGTTTTAACCAGGCTAGATCTGTGCCCCTTGGGAGGAAAAAATTGCAATTGGGTCACTTCAACGATGTACTGTAAATGGATAACGGGTCAATGGCTGCATTTATCACTTGGCATTTACTTGTGGTCACAATGATCCGATAAAGCAGATTGGATTATCGGCCACTCAGGACACGCTGCATTTACACTTGTCAACATCAAGCGGCTTCTGTATCTGGATAAATGAAAGCTTTAGCTTAAAGTTCTGGCAGGAAGACTCAATCAGCGCGTCATGTATTACATCATTCTTATCCAATCAGGAGTTAACAATCTCAGTATAAAAGTCTGGTACTTACACTTGTCTGAGTTTGCAGATGCTGACGCTGCCATTTACCTCCATCCTCCCCAACCACCACCAGGATGGTCCCTTCCTTACCTCCGGGGGGTCGACTGCGCCCCCGCCTTCATCTCAGGCGGGACATGCAGATTCGGCTTACCTCGCTATATGCTCGCTAAGGACGGGGGCCTACGCCAAAGAACTTATTCATTTATACTTGCTGAGCTGTCAATAAATGTATACTACTTTTCAATTTATCTCCCGAATCTTTCTGGTAGAACTAATAAGATCTCTGTTTCATGTACAATATTTAAAATAAGTCTGTAATAAAAAAAATGGCCCCAGTGCAAAGTCAACCTGAAGTGGTGGGGTTTCCTTAAAAAAACATCCAGTTGCGGAGCTACGTGTTTCAAAT
>JAOTRC010000008.1:26508529-26518548 GCA_027497675.1 Cyprinella lutrensis | reverse complement strand
ACATAATATTAATTATGTATAAATATATATAAAGTATATACTTTCAGATTTTTCTTAAATATATACATGCATTTGTGGGTATTTATATATACAAAATAATTATACACACTAAACCCACATATATTACGTAAACACAATCTTTTATTTTGAATGTGATTAATCGCGATTAATCGTTTGACAGTCCTACAAAATATCCTTGTAAGAGTTAATTTCGTCTTAAGTTAAGTGAATGTAAACAGGAGAGAAAGAAAATGCATACAGTACATTGGACTGTGCATTCGGTCTTAATGACACCAGCTTTTTAATCAATAATATTATGTTAGTCTTTCATGTTAATCATTGAACAAAAAAATAATAATTCACTGATCTTAACTTTTGTAACTTTAATAAGGATTAATCTTCTACATTAAAAAGAAAGCTATGCAGTATTTTTACTTTTGACTACATTTCTGTACCTGAAATGGTTCAGGTGTATTTGTTTGTGCTACTGCTAATTTGTTTATTTGTTATTTTATTACCAACTCAGTATTTACTTTTCTTGACTAAATGCATGAAATACGGTTTCAACGAAATGAAAATTCTGGATGCACTACCTTTCTTAAATTACTTTTTTTGTTTGTGTATAATATTAATATGACTTTTTAATTAAATTAAATAATTTTATGAAATCTAAATTTAACAAATAAGCCAATAAAATAAAATACAACTTTTATTTAAAGTAACCAAATTGGACAGAAAAGAGAAAATATATCCAAATAATATTAAATATCAATATATTAGAATACAATAAATTAAGTTATATGCAACAATCAGATTTAACAGATAAATTTAAAAAAATAAACCAATTATCAAAATATTACTGTTTATAACACATATAAGTGATCAAATTTAGACCAATATTTTATTTATTGTAATTTTAACTAAAAATGGTGCGTTTTCTCAGTTTCCCCCATTAAATCCAGGCATGCAGCAGCACTTTTGCCACTCAGTCCAGATGAGAGGGCGTTGTCTGGTGGGAAAGTGACGTTAACGCATACCCTCATATAGACATCTTTGACACTCTCCACAGAGTGCTTACACAGATACTAAAAGGGAGCATTTAAAAGCAAGCATCCCTAATATATAGCCGATAGACGCCTGCTTTCAAACACTCTCGAGTGTATCTGTGTAAAAATTAACTTATATGCAACAATCAGATAAATAACAAAAATAAACCAATTATCAAAATATTGTTTATAACACTGATATAAGTAATCGCCTGGATTTAGATCTACCTATTTTGTATTTATTGTAATTTAAACTAAGTTTGTTTTACTCGCGTTTTCTCAGTTTCTCCCATTAAATCAAGTCATGCAGCAGCTCTTTTGCCACTCAGTCCAGATGAGAGGGCGTTGTCTGGTGGGAAAGTGACGTTAACGCATACCCTCATTTAGACGCAAGCATCTATCAGCGGATCCCTAATATATAGCCGCTTTCAAACACACTTGAGTGCATCTGTGTAAGCGCTTGGTGAACATTTAAAACATGTTTCTGAAGCGTTAATCATAGTAACCAATCACAGACAAATATTTTGACCACGTGAACACAATGGCCAATCAGAGACGTATGTTGAGTGCGTAAACACAACGGCCAATCAGAGGTGTTTAAGAATCCGTTGTTCAACAGCACTCAAAATGCTAGAGGGAAATGCTGGCATCACATTTTTAAAATGTCAGTACCGAAGTTGGTACTTTAGACAACACTAATTCGAAGTTTTGCATTTTCAAAATCAACCGGCATTTACATAAAAAGATGACCAAGTCTAATGGCAGGTCAGAGGTCAAAGAATCTAGTGGAGCACAAGCCCATGCAAACAGCTGATTCCCCAGCTGCCCATCGGCTGCATAGCAGTGCAGTCCCAGGCATGAGATTCTGCCTCCAGACAACAGCATTTCTACTCTGATCACGAAACCACTCCACTCACACGATACCTCACTTTAATCATTTCAAAAATGAGTGCAAAAATGGCTCCGGGGCTCTAAAACAAACATGATTTACACTTCAGAAGCTACAGTTTGGTCACAGCGGTGTGAGAGAGATTGATAAGGTTGCGCGAGTGTAGAAAGCTCAAGGAGTTCATGACAGATGCGGCTGCTTCCTCAGGTCAATCCCTTCGAGCCTCAATCAATTCCACGATTGACGGAGTAAATGCATGAAACACGCTTGACATGAGTCAAGACTTGCTGTGTGCCACTCTACGTGTCAGCCCCAGGCTACTGTAAATCATTGAAAACTAATGAGATTAACGTATACTGAGACGATATCATGACATGTAATTTAAATCATTACTACCAAATGTGGATGTTTTTCCACAAAGAAACGAACATTATTATTATGTTCTGATTGATACTATGAAGCTGCTTTGATGCAATCTATATGGTGAAAAGCGCTATATAAATATGCTTGACTTGACTTGATAACTGACAAGTATATAATTGAGGCCAGATATAATAATAGTCAAAGGATTTCTTTGCGTCTAGAAGGTGGTTCAGCTTTTTACAACTGAAAAGCATCAGTGTCATTGGAGCCTTTTAAAATATGCAGAAACGACCACACGACTACCTGTAACCACTACTATTGACTCCGGTATGCATAGAAACATAAAAGGCTACAAATGTTTGAAATTTTCAGTGCATGTCCGCCTGAGGTAAAATGACAATAATAAAACTATGCGTTTTAGCTAACCCTCAAAACTTTAGCATTTTGAGCTAAAACTTCACATACACACTGTGGTGACAAAGTTGCATCTTGTGAAAAGACCATAACAGACTATTATGTTTGCTAGGATACTCATAAAGATGGGCATGTTGACAAGTTGTGTGTGCATTTGTCCGTTCAAGCGCAAGACTTGGAAAAGAACTCAATATTTGCATGTTGTCTGAGAAGCGGCTTTCTGTTTGCATCTGAAGATGAGAGGACACACAAACCAGCGCGCAGGTTCTCTTTCGTGTCTTCTTGCACTTGTTTTAAATTGGCAAGGCTTAAATGAGTTTACTTTAAACACAAATAGCACCGTGCGCAGTTCAGGCCTCACCTGTACTCGCATGCTGCCAACATCAGGGTATTAACGGCATAAATGACTGGTTATATTAGAGCATTCGGCACATCAATTGAAGTTTACAAAGAGTGTCTGTTTTGTCCACACGTTTTACTTTTTTTACATCGTTATTGTAACGTATTGGAAAGCCAAAACGCGTATACATTACACACCTAATTAATATGCAATTGCTATTAAAGCAACACCACGGAACTTTTCCTCTTCGGTCGCCCTACTGGTTGGAAACTAAATTGTCCATTACCGCTGTCGTAAATAATTTAGCCTACCGTCGCACGCACGCTCGCTGTTTATGCAGCACCGACTTTAGAATGAACGATGTCCACAAACAAGGTAGAGTATGTTACATGATTTCATGAAAGGATGATGTATTGCGACATCAGAAACGAAGAAAAACAAAATAATGACTATTGTAGCGCTTGACGTAAAGCAGGCGAATTTTGTAGTTCTTTTTGTGGTCAGGTTACTACCTGAAACCCGAAGTTACATAGTGCCAGTAAAAGCGATACAGACCATGTCAGGCTATGGCAGATGTGTCATTTAACTTATTTTAAGTCGATGTACCATCATGTCGATGTCTTGGAAATATATTATGAAGGTTGAAAAACTACTTAGTGTTACTTTAAAAAAATTTGACCTCACGTTACATCAATCATGCTTGCACACCGCTTTCGAAACTTTCGTCCGTCATAAAAAAATTCGGATCAGGTCCGATTTTCTGCGTTTTTCGCATCCACAGCCAGCATTTTGGGATGTTTTTTTGACAATTCGGGGCCAGGGGAGCTCGTTCCGCACGTCATCGCACAAGTGCAGTCCTTTCAGTTTTGGTTTTCAATTCGATCAAGTGTTTATGTTCTCTTGATCGGATTAGAAAATTAATAAACCTCGCCTTTCAATCAGATCGAAATTTCGGATCGATTAAGTCGTGATTGAGCAGCCAATTCGATAATGTATTATTCGGGTACAAAATATAACCTGTAGCCTAGCTGTTCTGTGTGTGTGTGTCCATACCTTAGACACACTGCTAGTCTCTATTCAGGATCGATTGGTTCACGAAAATTGGTGGTCTTGTTTTAAATATGTGGCTCCAGAATCGCTAGTCCCACCGTCCCACTGACATTCTGAGGTAAATTTTGAATCGCTCGGGATAAATTTGCGACTCCTTGATAAGGAGGTGGTTCTCTCCTTCCTCTCGGCGCAATTTCAGGATTGGATGGACCTGATGTTTTCTCTTTCTTCTCTTTTCAATTAGAGAGAGGGCAACAAAATCATCCTCACTGCTTGACGAATCCATTTTGTATTTTTGCGTTTATTCCCACAAAGGTTTTAAAAATTCGCAAAGACCTTGCACACCAAGTCCGATGCGTATTTATTGTCTTTAAGAATTTTTTTTGAAAATTTTTAGAATTTTTAGCTCTGATTGGCCGGCTCTACGATGCAGGTAGCTCCTTTCGTGTCCATCAATATCCCTCAACAAACAGCCACGTAGACCCAGAAGAGCTGATGTGAGTCTGTGATAGTCACTAATAAAATTACTGTTTTGTTACATTTATACAGCGCTTTTTCCGGGACCTCAAAGCGATTCACATTGGAAAGGAGGGGGGGGGGGGGGATCTCCTCGCAGTGCAGTGGAAGTTCAAGCGCCGCCCTTGGCCCACTCGCTCTGGCGTGTTGGGTTGTTTTTGGGATGGCCTGTCCGCACGCCTGTGTTTATTTACAGAGGGAGAGGCGCTGGGAGATCTCTCAGAGTCACCAAACATAATCCGTCATGCACACGCACCGGCCTCTTCTGGAACATACACAAATGCTGACACACTTCTTACACTCCAAACAACACTCGAGAACAACTTCGACTTTCCAAACAAGCAGTACTGCATACGCACACTGTATTTGCACAATGACAATGATTGAATGTCACTGCGACTGATCAAAAAGGTGATGCTAGCAGACCCAAAGTAAGTGTGTTGGGTTTCAAATGATAAGATCTAGCTCCTATTCATTTAGTATCAACTTGTGCGCGTGTTTGCACAGCAGGGCAGATATTCTCTGGACTCTTTCGTTATTTGGGTAAAATTAGCTCTGCTCCGTTTGCCATGTGTAACAAATTAGATCGTACACCCTGTAATTTTCTCCGAGATAAAAGAGGAACTTCTGTCTACAACTGTGTTAAAAGGCACTAATTATTTTGCTCTTGAACTAACAAACCGGCTGACCTCAGACGAGCAGAAATAGCAACATAAGCGATGCGGGTTTAAATTTAGGGTGTTTGCGAACCTTTTCATGACTGAATGTTTGCTTGGAGACAAAACCTCACTGTCACAGAGGTTCGGGTAACACTTCATAATAACTTCAGCGATGTACATTAGCGCATTATATGACTCTCAACAAATCACTACTTAATGCACATTCTGATGAAGTAATGAAAACTCGATTCAGGCATTTTCACAAACATTCCTTCATTTGGACTGATATGTTGAGCACAGTGCTTGTTAATGATATATTAGTGAAAATAAGCGTAACTCACTGGCATTCTCAGTGATTTCACCCACAGGGTAGAAAGTGAGCCGTCTGGCACTGACTGCGGCCATTCTTCATTTCGAGGAACATTTAGGTGTGTGTTAGTGTGCGTAATGTACGGGAGACAACGTATATTTACTCTGTGAACTACACCGTCACAGGTATCTTGCTATAGTTCAGCACTTTCATTCATGTAAGGCTGAATTTTTGTCCGGAAAGTGATTAAATAAGCACAAATCAAATATTGTACAAGCTCCTGTAATGATTAATGGTCTATAATAAATCATATGAAGCTGTCTATTTGAAAAGTCGAACAGTTTTTATCTACGGTTACTGTGCTGAGCAATCACTAAAAGAGAGTAGGAGTTCAACATATTTAATTTCTACGATGCCGAATCGGGATACAAACTAAAGCAATGATCAAGTCAATCTAAAACTGCAAAGCTCAATTTAGCAAAAAAAAAAAAAAGCTAATTTGCAAATAATGGGGAGCATGAATTTTATTCCCAGCTAACAAAAATACTTTCTTATAATCTTTTGCTAAAGTTCCCATTTAGTTCCCAAAATGATATTTTCAAAATTTAAATGCTTTAAACACTTCTCTTTTTTCTTGGTTGTGAGAACGTTTAGGGAATATTCTATTTTAACATTTTGCAAACATTATGAAAATAGTGCTGAATTTTCAGAGAACATTCAAATGTAACTGTACGCTTGCCATTATATTTTTAAAACAATAATTTCTGAGTAAAATACTTAAGTAATATTGACACACTATACATCATTTGAAAGCTTATAATCTCTAGTTTCCATATTTGGTGACTTCCATATTTCCATGACTTCCATATATTTTTTTCATATTTTTAAAATAATTACAGAGGAGCCATAATTTATCAATTTGCAACAAGAATATTTTCATAAGGCGTATTCAGACTTTTATTTTGAAATAGACATGTTTCATGAAAAATCATGAAAAAATGGTAGAAACCTCAGTTTATTTTCATGCCAAAGGTTCAAAAGTATGCATCCATTCAATTATTTTAGAAAAAAAAAGGTCTGAAAAGTTTGAAATATAAAGAAAAAATGAATAAATTCACCATTTGTGAAGGGGCAGTGAGCTATGATGTACATGCATGTTCTTTTTATGTTTCTTAGAGGTTGAATTCATATCAAAATCTGCAGAACTTCCCATACTACTTCTGAATAGGATCTCTACTTCATAAATTGTAGGAAAATTGTGGAAATGATGGTTCATATCACTCAAAACACATGGAGACGCCCTTATATGTAATGGAGTCTAGTTGTGCCCTAGTGGACCAAGTTTGGTACTGCGCCCAAACAAAATCTCACTGAATGCTAATTTTTTTCAGATATCAACCTAAAATTTTAAACACAACGTGTTCAGATTTTTGGCTTTGATTTTTCTGCAGTTTTAGAGTAGCCCAGGTTTGGCCCAAATATCTATTTTATACGTACATTTCCATAAACTCAAACTTCTACAACTTTTTTCCTGTTTCGCCTTCTTAATTTATTTCACTTCTGCCAAATGTCTTCTTTAAAAGAAGACCAATCTTACGTCTATATTCCAAAGCATTGTTGAATTACAACCATTTAAGTTCAAAATGTGCATTTTTATGTCTATTAAAAAAGGGGGGTGACAGTTAACAGGTTAAAAAAACAAACATTGGTAACACTTCAAGTCCACTTCACTCCATTCCACTAACTATAAGTAACTTTGCAACTCCATGTCAACACACTCTCGTTAGAGTATTAGTAAACTCTCTGCTTAATATCTGCTAACTCTTTATTTTGATGTGCATCAACTGACATTCTACACTTTACAACTACTTATTCTACTAACTCGACCCCTAAAGGCCCATTCACACCAAGGATGGTAACTGCAATGGTAACGATAAATATTAGATTGCTCTAAATATAAAAGAATAGCTGAGTCCACACCGCAAGTAACCAACTTCTAATGAGAGTAAGTTGACGTATATTAATGTAGTTCCAGAAGAATGTCTAAAGTAGACCTTCAAAATAAAAGTGTAGCCAAACGTTAGATGAACATCTAATTTAAATGTTTTTGTGCTAATGTTTAGTTAAATAGCAGAAAACTTTGAAAGAATGTTCTGGTAACGTTACAGGAATAATGTTTGTTTGTTCATAACTCTTGCTTAGAACTTATTCCCTGTTAGCTGGGTTAATGCGAAGAGAATGCTTTTGTTTGGCTAGTAAGAAAGTTGGTTCAACAGTGTAATCACGAGTGTTATTTTAGTCGCTCGGAGGAGATAACGCTAAGAAGTTTAACAGCCACGTCCAGCTGTTTTTACTCAATGACTCACTGTCATTTTTTTAACAGGTTAGGTGTGTTAGTGGCAAAACAAAAAAAAAATATGGTGCTGATATGCAGCGCAAACAGAGAGCATACTTCACCAAGCACTCAAAGCACATATATACTAAGTCATATACTCTTGAACAGCATAAACCACACAAAGTCATAAAACGGCTGCAACATAAACCATTTCCTAGAGCCTGGTCCCGGTGCACAGAGACGGCCTTGTGTTCCTGTGTGTGCAGTCACAAGGGAGCTCTGTACTGGGCTCCAAGAGACCTGCGTTTAAAAACAGGCCGGTGGGGCCACGGTATGTTAGCATTTATGCATGCATGGACATTTAATACCACAGTGAAAACATGCGGACCTGTTGAGCTGTATGGGACATTAGATTTAATGGACGTTCCTGCAGGACGGACGATATTTGAACGAGTTGGTTTGTTTCTTAAATAACGGGGCGGAGAAATCCACGTATCGTGAGACTGCAGTAAATAACGGGTGTTGTGTGTTTATGTGTGTGTTTACTGTTGGAAACTTCACTGTGAATGATGTATGGGCAACGTTATTGCTAATAATAAAGCAGTAAACTAGAAATTGGTGCAATTTGGTGAATAAAAATACTGTTAAAAATAATGATTCCAATTAGAACCAGAACTGGTTTCATTGGAGAACTTTTTCACACCCCAAGAACTCTAGTCTCTAGCAATAACATACATTACTGAGGTCAATCCGATTTTGAAGTAATGTTAATAACAATAATACTTTTATTCAGCAAGAATGCATTAAATTGATCAAAGGTTACAGTTTAAGACTTTTAAATAGTTACAAAAGATCAAATTTTAAATAAATGCTGTTCTTTTTGAACTTTCAATTTATAACATAACCCTAAAATTATATAAATTAAGCAGCACAGCAGTTTCCAACATTGATGATAATCAGAAATGTTTCTATCAAAAGAATCCATTTAATTTGATAATATATTCACATAGAAAACAATTACTTTAAATTGCAATCATATTTAGTAATAAATAAAATTTATATATTTATTAGACTTAGTGAGCAGAAGTGTTTTGTTTAGAAAGTAATATTTTAACAGTTAAACAATAATTAACCCCATGTTCTTGTATGTATCAAATTCCAAAGAATAACCATTTTTGGTTTTCCAAATAACTTTTCAGTGAACAGTTCTTCAAAGAAACATTTTTGTCTTAAGGCCTGTTCACACGCGTTATTCGCCGACGTTTAACGCCTCGGGACTAAACAAAGGGCGCCAATGTGAGTGTGCACACCGGCACGTAAAACGCCACGCGTAAAAGTGTCATTTTACAAAAAAAAAAAAACGCCTCGAGTTCGTTTTTTCAATTTGACGCGCCGCGTCAAAAACTATCCGACCAATGAGATTTGTGCTTTTGCTCACGTGTTGGAGCTTCTGAAGTTACAGTAAAACACAACTTGGGGGCGCTCAAACACAAAATGGTCTTGCCGAGCACACATATGCAAAAGCGAAGAAGATATACGCCGAGTAGCGTCGCCGTCTACACAGACAGGAAGAAATAAGACTAGGAAGATGCAAGGCAAGATGAATGTAGAGCTCCTGGTCTTGTTGGTGCTAGAACATAAAGAACTATATGACAAACAAGACAGGGACTACAAACAAATATTAATGAAAGAGAACTGATATGGAGTGGGATTGCAGAGCAAATTGGCGCCATCTAATGTCAGGGAATGAATTTGCATGTTCACTTGGCGTATCGCTTGGCTGCGAACATAAAAACCGTGTTGAAAAACGCTGATGAATAATGCGTGCTGATATTCGTCCTGGTGTGTACGAGCCTTAATGAATCAGAAGTCTGGTACATTCCAGCCCGTTCTCATCCTTTAGCGTCATATAGAACGCTATATGCAAAAACGGCGCTATACTACGCACATGGCACCCTTAATCGTTAATATAAAAATACGCGAACCCAAGACGTCATAAATCCTTTAGCGTGAATATACCACACAGACCCTACACCACACCTAAACTTAGCCCTCACGGCGCGTGTTATATTAACGATAACGGGTGCCATGTGTGTA
>JAOTRC010000008.1:26428675-26458013 GCA_027497675.1 Cyprinella lutrensis | reverse complement strand
TTTTGGCGTATAAAAGCCACGAGAAATGACATTCGTGGCATAGATACGCATCTTCATGAGACTGTGTTGCATTATCCATAAATATTTTTCCACATTATGTTATCAAGTATGATCTATCAGGCTTGAGGAATTGGATTATCCCCCAGTTTCACAGTCAAGAGTCTCAGACTAAAATGCGTGTTTGATCTGTTTTAACTTAAAGCAACCTACACTGACATATCTTAAAATATGTCACTGTCTTTGTCTCAAGATGCTACCAGTAATGTTTCGTTTTCTATAGCATGTTTATAAAAGCTATTTAAATATCCTAATTGAACTAAGGCCTAATCCAGGCTTAATCTAAGCCCTGTCTGTGAAACCAGGCCTATATGTTTTAAAACCACAGAGCTTTGACAATAAAACTACAGTAAGCATTTAAAGGAGTAGTTCACAAACAAACTTTTGCTGATAACTTACTCACCCCCGATGTCATCCAAGATGTCCAAGTCTTTCTTTCTTCAGTTGAAAAGAAATTAAGGTTTTTGATGAAAACTTTCCAGGATTTTTTTCTCCATGAAATGGACTTCACTGGATACCAAACGATTCAAGGTCCAAATGAGAGTTTCAGTGCTGCTTCAAAGGGCTTTACACGATTCCAGACGATGAATAAGGGTCTTATCTAGCGAAACGATCACTCATTTAAAAAATAAATAAAAAAGTTTGGACTCGTTCAACTCGTTTTGCCCTAATTTAGCATCAAGCAATGTTGGTGAACATACTTAGATGTACGTCAACGTTATATGAATTAAGCAACAGTTGTCTACGATAAAACTATGAATCATTAGGGGGACAAGTCAACCATCTAGATACTAGAAAGTATTGGGGAAAGCCTCACAGAAGACACGGGCCTTCACTGTTGGTAGTTTCGGTGTTAATCACAAGGCTTCTTAGGATGAGCAAGCAGTTCATTCAATCATAAAATATATTTTTTTTATTATACATTATTATTATTATAAAATACAGCAATAGATGCTGAATCACAAAATGCAATGTATGAAAACTATTTTGTGTTCTGATTCGACTTGATGCCAGTTGGTTTGGTTAAAATCAGAACATTTTTTGAAATCCTCCTAGCAAAACAATTCCAGAGCTAAGGCCGCTGTTAAAGAGAGCAGTCACTGTTGTGCTCTATTGGAGCAGCAGCATTGCTAAATAGTTTGGTTAACCAACTTATTGTGGTGTGTACAACTCAGAGCCTACTGGGACTCAAAAAAGATGCCGAACCATGAATATTACAAAACCCGTCTAGGTTCAGGCTCAAACATTGAGGTTTTGACAGCAGACCAAATTGTGATGCGGGAGATGGATAACTAGGCAAATTTTCGTAATCTGTTGGCTACTATGCAACACGCTTCTGTTAAAGGTCATAATCACACGGGCGATTTTCTGTAATTGCTGACTGTGCTTTTACAGGAACATTATATGAAGGGAAAGTGAGCAAATTTGGTGCGACTGAGGGTTGGCCAAGGATTGCAGATGACAGCTTCGCTTTTCAACCATTCATTAACCTCTGAGAAGCATGAATTTGCCCATTTCATGTTAAGGCCATTTTCTTGTAATCAACAAAAGCCGCCCACGCAAATATGCAAAGATGCATTTAGACATAACTGCATGGTTACAGATATAGTGCCACCCATTTTAAAATAAAGAACGAGTGACAGAAATGTAATGAGGAAAATCATGCAAGCACAAGATTGATTCATGAATATTACAAGAACATGCTCTTTCATGGACTAAAACAATTACAGTAATTAGTTGTGTTTGCCTAGGCAAGCTATTACTTTTGCTCAAACCCTAACGTTGTCATGGCAAGTTTTGCACCACTCCGATTTACCATCTGAACACACTGCTATTTCTGTATGTCTTTTCTCGAATAATGTTACCCACAGTCTTTTATGCTATGATTTAGTTAGCAGCTTTGTTTCGATTAGAAGTTGCGAGTTAAACTTGTGCAGAAAATTGGATTATCACATAAAGCATTTGCGAATAGAGAACCGTTCCCATCCCATACGTTCAAGTGACAAAAATATTCACTTCCTGAGAAACTTCATGGCAAGAATTATCAGTAATAAAAAAAGCCTGTGACTCGTTTTTCTTAAACAATAAAATTACTTTTGCAATTGCAAAAACAATTGCAAACACTATCTTGTTATCTTGCAATTGAATACCTAATGTTTGGTAATGCAATCTTATGAGACAGATCTGGTTGGTAATTATACTAAAAAATTGACGAGACTTTTGCCTAATGAAATATTTAAAACAATATTTTAAAATGTGTTCAATGAGAATGTGTAATCCGGAAATGTATTGGTTGAATCTTTGTCCATTAATTTATGTGCATGCTTTCTTCCTGAATCAAAAATGATCGCTTCAATTGAGGACATGCATTTTTATTTTTATTTTTTATTTTTGCAAAACATATATTTTTTTATATAAATATGCGGATGAAACCATACCTAGTAATTTGCGTGGATGAAAACACAATTTCCTTCCAAAAACGTGGTGGATATATGCGAAAGCAACAGTGTTTAAATGATACATGAGTAGGAATGAGAATTGTATGAATCATTATTTAATGAGAACTGGGACGGATAGTGAGCAAGTTGGTATTCAACCTTTTTTATATTCCCCACACAGATGGTATTGTGTACTTAAGACAACTCTATTTGCTTCCATACGCAAAATCTCCCCATGCTGCCTCTGCTTGGTTATGTGTGGCCCATAGCAAACATCGCTAATGGAAGTAATCTGTCAATATAACATTCACTTATGGCTGTTTATCACCCTAAGCAACGCTTTCTGAGTCAGCAGTGTCCGGTAACCTGCTGATTTCGGACCAGCCATGATGACGACGGGAGAATGAAAATAGGTGTACATGTAATTATGAGCTTAAAAACATTCATCAAAAATGCTAGATTCAAAACTAGGTTTGGGAGGGTTAGGGAAAAGGTTAGGGGATAATTGTGGATTAAGAAGTAGTAGCCTGTGTAAATACATGCTTTCCGCACAGGCCTTTTTCATTGTTCATTATTGATCTAATGGTATTCCTAAGGGTTACAAATCTAATTACTATTGATATCTTAGTAGAAGGCATGCAGGCGTATACCTTCCCCAAGCAGAAAATACCTAGAAAGCCCAAACCAGTCCATTCACCATCATTATATTTCAATGCATTTTAAGATACCACTTCCCACTGTTTGATGCCACTGAGGTCAAGCTGTTGCTTGTCAAACTGTAAGAAATGTATTGACCTTAGTCAGGGTAACGCCATGTTTCATTTTTGATGGGTCATTATGATGGTTTTCTCCACAGTCCACAAGATGTTGACAGCATAAGCTTATATCGTCACTACTCACCAAGATGTCAGGAGTCAACATAAGTGAGGGAGGTTATGTCACATCAACATCCACACACAGCAATTTCTAGCTTAATCCCAAGTGATTATCAAAACCTAATATGCTTCCTACATAGGTTTCCTAATATTCTAGCACAATATAAACATGTAAATGGTTTTAGATGTAGTTAGTAGAGATACCATATTTGTATGCAAAATCATTTGTAATTTTCATGGATAAAACAATCCCAAACCATGAAAACAAGCTCAGTGATGCATTTCTAATCAAGATGGGAGACAGAGTCAAGTCACCTTTATGTATATGGTGCTTTATATAATAAAAATCTTGACATATTCTTGTGTTTATCTCTCACTACTTTATTAGGATATTTGGATTGCTGTTCTGGTAACTATATTTAGATTCTTTGCTGTGTTGGGATACAGGTTTCCTGACTAGCTTAACCAGCAAAGACTGGTAACAACACTGCTACTGGCAGTTTTGTCATCAGGCCATCTTAGTATATTAATAGAAAAATAGATGAAGTCTTCAGGGCTTCTGCAGTCATGGATGCCAAAGAACAACAAGTCCAACCTAAAGTCCAACCCCTCGGAAGTTCCATCTTGTTTGTTTTCATTTGTAATTTGAGCTACAACATATCTCGTGTAGTCGAATTACTCCCAAGATTTTGACTAATTTAATCTTGTACACTTTTTTTTTGTTCAAAGTTCCAATGGATGGTGTTTACAGGGAGCCTTTTGAAACAGTCTGCAGGGATATTCTGGATGGATTCCAGGACAAGTGATGTCCATGACAAGTCATGAGGCTGGATATGCTAAAAGTAGTATGCTACCGTGATACTTTCAGATGTCATGGTGCTGGATCAAACACAAGAATCCCCAAGAGTCACCTTAACTCTCAAAGGGGCTGTTTACCTGTTACCTGGCCATTTCAAGCGTTTTCTTAGATCGGATATCTATCTGATTTATCAAAACGATTCCATTTACACCTAGTCACATGAATGTGTTTTTGCGAAACGGATATAAATCCGTCATTTCCCACGCTATATGCAGATTTAATGTAGTGAACGTCACCGAAAGTCTGGAATGCAGCCCAGGCCACCTCCTGAAGTGGTGCGACCGATCGGATTGAAATCCGTCACTTCAGAGGGCATTTACACCTGGTCTTTTCACAATCGGATAGCTATCCAGTCACAGAAAATCCATGAAGTGGCCAGGTGTAAACAGACCCAAAGTGAGGGTAAGAAAGAGAATGTCTGTTGTTATGCAGTCTTATTATGTAACCATTTCAAAACCCATCTCTCACTGCTGACATAAATATAGCACTCTAAGGGCACTGTTTACCCTTTAACATTAGTATGGCATGAAGTAAATAAAACACTGAACACTGAATGATTGAATGGATAGCAATAAATCATGAACCCATTGTGGCGACATCTGATGAATCCATATTTACTGCTTTACAAGGTGTTAATTACTTTCCAGGTTATATTTGGGGTTGGCTCAGTCACAAGATGATGGAAAACATTCTTCAACTCATGACGTATTGGTACACCTAAACCCATTAAGGGATAATGTCATGGAAGGCTCTTGATATTTGACATTTGCTTCTGTAAATATTAAAATCTGTATGCTCTTTACGGATGGGTAAAGTAGATCCTCAAGGTTTCAGTCAGCAGCTGAGAGAGCAGGGTGCCGTGGTGGCAGTCCAGTCGGGAAATGTTCCTTGGTGTGGTCTGACTGCTGGCTGACCTCCAGGAGATGTTTATAGACAATGAGGGCAAGGTCACCTTCTCAGAGCTACGGAGAACTCACACGGTCCATGAAGTCAGCAGTCACTTGACCACACTGAGAATCTCTGACGTCTACAAATAAACAGACAGGAGCCACGTTGCATATTGGACAACGGAGAGGCGTTCCCCAGTACACAAACTCACTGCCGCCTAAGGCATTTGAGACAGAGAATGAATATGTAACCATAGGAAGTAACAAGGATGTCCCCTTAATAAAGTATGCATCACTCCTTTTCAAAATAATCTGTTGCTATCATTATGAACTCTTGTGAGATAAGTTCTACCAGAAAGGGAGATAGAATAATGTACAAAGCTTTAATTTGTCTACATGATCTACATTTCCTGCCTGAAGATGAAGGCAAGGGCGCAGCCGACTCCCAAATGTAGGTGGACTATGGATACACCAGGACGGGGCCCACCAACCCCCCAAAAAGAGTATACCCACCGGTCGAGGATTTTGAAAAATAAGAAAAGCATTTATCATAAAATAGCATGATAAACGATGGATGAGGATACCTCATAGGCTATACATCATAGAAATTGTATATGTACTGCAAGTCTATGTTGCCTATGTTTGTACGTGTAATTTTTTTACGTTATTACCAGTTCCACGCCTAAGGACACACAGAGACAAGGCATCATTGGACCACACAGAGCAGTGCCACATTGGGCCATACATAGACAGGCCTCATTGGACCACATGGAGCAGGCCACCTAGGGCCATATATAGACAGGCCTCACACAGTTGTACCACATAGAGCCTGAGATGAAGCCTTGATGAGCCCCACAGCCATTATAGACCACAGAGACAAGGCCTAGATGGGCCACAACACCCGCTAATGCCACATAGAAGACAAGGTAGGACTAGTCGAGCACATAAAACGAAGGTTACCAGGCCATTTTTTTTCAATATATTAAGCAATGAATGCTACAAGGCCTTGGAAGACCACACGGAACCTATGCCCCAAAGGGCCACTGGTCAACCATAGGCATCTTTTAAAGGCCAAGACCAAGCCACTAAGGCCACACATAGACAAACCACGCAGAGACAATGGCTACTAAGCCACACTGAACCTATGTCCCATCTTTTTAAGGAACAAGGCAACAATATGCCACTAGGGACATGGCCTGCTGGGCCACAAGGCCACTAATGCCACACAGAGACAAACCACTCATAGATAAGGCCTTAGGCCACATAGAACCAATCCCATAACTGGCCACAACACCACGGGACAAGTCCACATTAGGCTACACGGTCACAGTAGATCACATTGAACATAGAATGAGGCCACGAGGTCCACGATACCATGAGCCCACACTGAGACAAGGTCGCACAGAGACAACGGCCACTAGCCACACAAAGCATATATCATGCTCTTGCTCTCGCAATATCATCATTATTATTATTTTTTATTGCTACATCGGGCCACATTAGGCTACACAGTCACAGTAGTTTTTAAATATACACATAAAATGTGATTGTCAGGCGTTTATCAGAGGTTTATTCGACGACTTGGCTATGCCGTGGAATAGCAAGCGAACAGAAAGTACATTAAAAATACTTCTACGAATGACTTCTACGAAGCTGTCTGCAAATGAAAGAAATATTTAATTACGGTTTTTAGTAGTTGTAGACGAGGAAGGAACAACCAGCCGTGATCAGGAAGGGAATAGACGAATCTGAAAACAAAAGCAAAACATTATAAACAAGGACTGGAAAAATATTTTAAGGTGTAGGGAGCCATGCCTTTAGTGAGGTATGGGCTAGCTGGATTGAGCAGAGCAACTAATTTAACATTATCTCGGTCAGAGGAGGGCAGGGCGATAGATCCGGGTTGCTGAGGGCAAAGCCGACTGAAATTAAGCTTGAAAACAAAAGCGTGAAAGTGTGTAGCTATGGCATTGCCATGACTAAGGAATGAGCGCAACCTCAATTATAAAATTAAAGACGACTTATTAACAACCTGATTAACAACACAGGAATTGCATGATCGCCTGACAATAAGATCTGCCTTAATGATGACAAGCATGCTTCGTTAGCACAAACAATATAATATGTTTTGCGACCACATCAAACCCCGCTAGCAACCGCCAGGATCGTTTCCGAGAAGCACGGACGAAACAAAGCCTGAGCAAATTTGGGAAATTCATCTGGACTTTGCAGTTCCAAGTATCCAAAATATGAGATTGGACATGCAACCTTCATTTAGCTGGATCGGGACGCTTAAATTAGGCACGGCGTTACGCCTGTACGCTGTTTTATGGAAATGGTCAGTCAAGAAAGGATCAGCTTACTTCTAGTAGCCTTATACCGGCCGGCCCTGGTATGGTTTTTAGACATCATAGCACTCCTGGCAGGCCAAACTTGGCAGATCCCTCTGAGGTTTTTCCACTTGGTGTAGAAAGTGTGAGGCGGGCCCAGTTAACTGCCCGGTTGGCTTCAGTGCTGGAGCTCCTCCAAGATCGCTTCTCAGCTGGTCTTATCCCATCCACACTCAAAGTGTACATGGCTGCCATTGTGGCTTTCCACGCTCCTCTGGGTGATGGGCCTCTGGGGAGATATCAGCTGGTCGTACGTTTCCTCCGTGGGGCTCGGAGGATGATACCTGTGGCTCGTGCCAGAGTTCCCACATGGGACCTGGCAGTGGTTCTTGAAGGGTTGTTTGAGGCACCCTTCGAACCTCTGGAGTCGGCTAAGGCCAAAAACCTTCCCTCAATGTACTGTAGCTTTTTTATTAGCCATTACTTCTCTGAGGAGAGTAAAAGATCTTCAGGTGCTCTCTATATCTCATGGGTGCCTGGAATATGCTCCAGGCAACATTAAGTCTATCTTGCATCCCAGGCCGGGCTATGTGCCTAAAGTGCCAGCTAATGTGGCATGGCCTATGGTTCTGCAGGCTTTTCATCCTCCACCTCACGTGGCGGCGAATGAAGTAAGACTTAATTTGCTCTGCCCTGTCAGAGCACTTAATATTTTTTGCCCAGAGGTCTTCTTCATGGGAGACCAGCTACTGGTGTGCTTTGGGTCGCCCAAGAAGAGGCTTCCCGCATCCAAACAGACCATCAGTAACTGGGTCATTCAGGCTATCTATACGCCCCATCAGGTACGAAGGTTGTTTCCACCTTTGGCTGTGAGGGCTCATTCAACCACCCAGATAGAACACGCACATCTGCAAGATGTCTGTTAAAGATCACTTCATCTGGAAAGCATCTGCTGTTTAGTAACATCTGATAGGCACCTTTAAGATGTCAGTTTAACATACATTCTAAATCATTACATTTTAAAGACATCTTCTAAACGTCTATTTGATATCTGACAGGAAACGTCCGATAGACGTATTGCAGATGAGCAAACACTCTAAAAAATACGTCTTCCAGATGTAAACACACATCAAATAGATGTTTCTGTGATATACGTGTGCTATCAGGGCAGAGGCATGGCGTCCTCTAGAGCCCTCTTTTCAAGGGCCCCGATCCAAGAAGTGTGCGATGCAGCAGAATGGGCCACCTCTCATATCAGATTCTATAGCCTAGACATTCCTTCTACGGCAGCCACTCTAGTTCTCCGTCCTAAGTGTGCCTGTGCACAGCTTCACAATTTGACAGGCAGGGCTCGTTTTGGCATAGTGGGTACTCGTAAACTGCTTATATTAAACATTTAATATATCGCTTGACAATAATATCGTTTATATTTTTTTGACAATCTAACAATCAAGCAAGTGAGATTTTCATATTGCCTATGTTCTGAGAGGTCAGCCAAAAGAAGATATGCAATTTATGGAGAGCAAGTAAATTGATAACATGGAGAGATACATCATGAGAATCTAATATGGTGGTGATATTTTCATTTGACGGAGGGGGAAAAGCATGGGAGTTAGGAAAGATTGCAAGATTGCTGAGGGAATTACCTCCTTTTAAGTAAAGTAAAAAGGGGCAAGGCTACACCTGCATCATATCCCACAACTCGGTTTCCTGAGAAGGCAACAAGACGCTGTAATGGGTTGATGCTATGGGAAATCTCAGCTGCTTGATTGCGCCGGTGTCAGAGGCATATGTTATCCGTCCACGACCCAGTTATCTCCTGGCATCATGCTGAGCTGACTCATTGGTCTCAATTTTGCCTAGTCCATTGCATAAACTCCACCATAGGACAGCCGTATTTCACTACAAGCATTGAAATCCCAGACACCAAGCAAACCACGAAGATTCCAGCCTGTTATAATGACCTCACCGAAGAGTTTAGTAAAACAAAGGCCACGCAAACTGCCATTGACCTATTGCGCAATGCCATGCCCCCTTAAAGCAAAGTGTATCCTCTGTCACGTAGTGAAACTCGAGCTATGGAGGAGTATATAGAACAGACCATGAACTCAGAGTTTACCCACCCTTCCACTTCAGTGTCTGCTGCAGAGTGTTTCTCCGTAGAGAAGAAGGATGGAGGCTTATGCCCATTTATCGATTACAGGAAATTGAATGACGTCATTGTCAAATTCCGTTACACCCTTCCACTGGTTCCTGAATCCCTAGAACAACTACTTGAAGCCAAGATCTACACAAAACTTGATCTCAGAAGTGCTTATAACTTAATCTGAATTTGCGAAGGAGATGAATGGAAGACAAACTCCCTCACCACTAGGGTGCACTTCGAATAGCTAGTCATGTCTTGTGGTTTCCAATGCTTCTGCGATTTTTGTCAAGGCTAAAAAGTGCGATGTTCCATGTTAAACAAACATCTTTGCATTTTCTTCAGCAGAGCATAACTATAATTTGGAAAATTAAGAACTTGGAAATTGTTGTCAACGAAGGCAGCCATTGAAGAGTAGAGACATTTGCTTGAGGGGGCTATTCATCCCATTTAGGTCATCACAGATCACACAAACCTGGAGTGCCAAATCCCTGAACCCTCGTCAAGCTTGTTTATCCCTGTTCTTCACTCGCTTTCATTTTACCTACAGACCAGGCTGCAAGAACAGTAAGGCTGATGCCCTGTCCAGACATCATGCTAAAATGATCTCACCTGAGTCTATTCTCTCTCCATCGGTCAACCAGAAATTTCCTGTACCCTCTGTCAGTCACAAAACTCCTTCTGGTGGCCTAAAGATGTTGCAATGTTTGTTAAATCCTGCCATGTCTGTGCACAAACCAAGACCCCGAGGAGTTGCTGTTGGGCCTCCTCCAACCACTGCCAATTCCACAATGTCCTTGGTCACATTTGTCCATAGACTTTGTCAATGACCTGCCACTCTCAAATGGTTTCAAAGCTATTCTGGTAATCATTGATCGCTTTTCTAAATCATATTAGATGGTTCCCTTAAAATGTCTTCCTACAGCCATGGAGACAGCACAAGCCCTATTCCATCATGTCTTTCAGGTTTATGGCATACCAGATGACATCACTAAGAAAGGAACCCAATTCACATCTCAGGTCTGGAAAACCTTCACCCAGAATCTAATGGACAAGTAGAACACCTAAACTCCCTGACTCGCTTATCCACTGGTATGACTCCCTTCTAATGCATCTTGGGATACCAACACCCCTTGTTCCCGTGGTCTGGCGATCCCTCGTCAGTCCCTGCTGTGGACGACTGCATCAGGCATAGTAAGAAAGTGAGGGACAACGCCCATCTACAGAGAGTTTCAGGCCAACAGACGACGTCTCTACCAACCTGGAAAGAGAGTCTGGCTCTTCACAAGGGACCTCAAGCTTCGTTCTCGATCTATTGTCTGCGCCTTGTGAAAGACCATTTGCCTGCTTGCTTTGATTTCTGTCTATTGAATTACTTTTTGATTTGGCTGCCTGTTGGATTGTTTATTGATCATCGTGCCTTTGTATTTTCCCTTTGTTTATTTGCTTATTAGGCAATGCAATAAGATTTTGACCCTTTGCCTGGCTTCACGTTCCTTTTTGGACTGTTATTATTACACTTTGGCACATGGATTCTAATGGCGCATTTCCATCACCAAGTACCAGCTCGACTCAACTCGCCTTGCCTCGGCTAGCTTTTTGCTCCATTTTCCATTGCGTACAGTACCGCCACAAATAGTACCCGGTCGTCATAGCGACGCCTTTCGTTTCTTGTTGCCCCATCAAGCTTTCGCTGGATCCTCTCTTCGACAACCAAACAAAGGAAAGTCTACACTTCCTCGTCTGACGACGCCGTATTCTGCCGAGTTGCAATAATAGTAGTAGTAAGTTTAGAAACTATCTCTGGCCAAACTATTTAAAAATGGCGGGGTTATTCTGGAAACTCCATCTGGCGCATGCAATGATGACGCAGTGAATAGTGACGATTCTCTCTGACCAATCAGCAGTTGGCATTGTTTTCACGTCACATTTTAGTACCAGCTTAGCTCGCCTTAGCTCACTCAGAACCTCACCGGAGGTGATACAAAAAAAAGTACCCGGAAACAGGTACAGGTACAACTTTTACACAGTGGAAAACCAAACAAAGCCGAGCTGAGTCCAGTCGAGCTGATACTGTGTAGTGGAAAAGCACCATAACAAGGCTTCAACCTCCTCATTACATGCAGCTGTGATTCGGGCGACCGGAGTTTGAGTCCTAGCTTGGGTACCTGGTTTCCTGATTACATTCTCCCCTCTCTCTCTCTCTCTCTCTCTCTCGGTTTGTTGCCTGTAAGTTCTCTTTAGGCAAAAATTACATGAAAATAATACAGATAAAGATGCTGCTTCATTGGAAACCCCTAGTCTTTGTGTAACAAATGCAACAAAGTCTAACTATGTTTTGTCATAAAATACAGTTTTTTGTGTCATGTAATTCATTCAATCCATGGAATTAGTCAGGTTACGCTTTGTGCACCATGGTATAACATTTGATTATGTAATATTTGAAAGATCTAGTTAACCCCTGAAAGATCTAGTTAACAGACACAAGGTCTTATGACCAGTGCTCTTTAAGTGTTGCCAGTTGAAGGCATACTATATTTATAATAAGACGTTTTCCACTGTGCTAGTCTTAATTTAGATGAAATAGAGGAGAACCGTGATAGAGTGTCAATGAGTGCACAGTTCTCCTCCTGGATCCTCTCACATTTCCATGAGACGGGGGAGATGTGCTGGTGGGGCATTAGTGGACGTAAAGAAAGGGTGTATGTGTGTGAGAGGGAGAGCATATTCAATGCTCCTTCTGCAAAAGAGTCAAAAAATCTGTGTACATACTACATACAATTCCAGCTGTGCTTGATCTCACTAGTAAAAGGTCATTTACAAAGACGTCACAGAAAAATGCGAAGAGCAGTTGTTTTGTGTATTTATTATCTTTTGCTCTTCTTTAAGATTCAAACATTCATCCTCTAAACTTCTACTAGTCTAAATATTTAATCTTTGTTTTTAAGATTTGAGAGGTTTTTGTCATGTATGTCAGGCAAGCATCAAAACTTGGAACTTATTACAACAGAGAAGCTATCTAACAGATGTCTTGGTACGTCAATACCCGTGGGAATCTTCAAGCAATGCCATTATTTCATGCTGAGCTATGCTGTCATTAGTTCACACTGACATTTAAACTAGATAATAGGTATTTGGCTTAATAGTATTTTTTTAGGACAAACTTTTTTAGCAAATATGGAAAATAATAAGTAGCCAAGAGTATTTATGGTAAAGAATCTCAACGCTGCTTGATGCGCAAGACCAAACTCATTGCTTAAACTCATTGTGATTGAACTTCCATTTAGTTCATTTTCTGTCTAATTAAATCTGTGCATCAAATAAAACCATTGGATTAAACTGCTCAATCATACAGACTACTTTTAGCATGTCTTTGTGAACTTTTTGAAGCTTAGTTGCATGGACGTTCAGTGAATGGACAAAAAAGATAAAAGAATCAGCTGAACGAAAAACTTATGGGTTTGGAATGACATGAGGGTGAGCTAATGATGACAGATTTTTATTTTTTGGAGGCTGAATTTAAATCAACATGAATTCATATTTTGTTTTGTTCAGATATAATTATTACACTTCATAATTCAGATGATTCGGAGGTTTGTGCAGTTTTTCCTGTTTGGATTTGACTCACATGTGGGGTTGGAATTAACCTCTGTTCAGAGATCTGTGGAAATTTAGAAAGGTGGAATTTGTAAAAATAGTACATGAAAAAGGCCGCCTGTTTCCCTTTACTACAAACTTCTAGCACCATCCGAGCTTAAGCTTATTGATTTTTTTCCTTGCCAGTAACATTCGCCCTATTTTGTTCCACATTAATCTTCATAGCAGTTCGATTTACAGACATTCCTTATCGTGTGGCGGTGTTGTGACCTTATTGAACAGTTATTTTGTATTCAGTCTTGCTATTCCATTGCTTGACATTTCAGATTTCGTCACCCTTTGTTTGCCATGATTGATTGTCTCATTAGTGAAACTCTGTCGGGAAATTAATAAATCCCTTTGAAATAAGAATGCAGGTCATGCTGATCCTGTCTAACCATTAACAAGAGATCAGCACATACTGTTCTTCACTTTTGGTTCCAGCACTCTATGATACCACTAATTATGCCTATCCCATGTTTAAATACATCACAGTTGACTATAACACAGACACTTTAATGCAAAAAAAGAATTGAGATTGATTGATTTCTACTCCCAACACCTTTAGACATTTACCTTACTTGTTATATTGATATCTGATTGCTGAAACCTGGAACAGTCCTTTAGGCCATCCACACACACACACACACACACACACACACACACACACACACACACACACACACACACACACACAAAATTACAAGTATTTTGTAATATGACAATATAAAATTAATTTCAAAGAATGAGATCAATCTTTCTGACACTCTGACTCACAGTTAGGTAGGCTGCTTCCAGTTGTCTAACACGTGCTTATTAAAGTTGAGTGAATGTGATCTGACTCGCATGCCCTTTTAATTTCTTTGAAAATTAAGACCTGGTTTATGTATGGGTGGGGCTAACCGTTCTTCTCTTTGGCCATTCCACCATAAAGAAGATTTCTGCATAACGATGATAATGTGTGAGCTGAGTCATCTTTTTACCTGAATATCCTGACCCCAGGCGATTGTCATTCAGCCAGTGGAAACCAGATTTTTCAGGTGTTTTCATTCAGTCAGTAGAAGCCCAATATTAGGTGTGTTTGACTTCATGCACTGTAGACTAATTGAAATAGTGTATGCCAGTTAGAAATGTTAAGATGGCACTGAGACGTGTGCCCAGAGTGATTTGAGAGCCGTCGCCTCATTCAGATGGTGTAGTTTCTCTATGAGCTCTGGTGACGACACATCTGTTTCTGGATTAACCAGGATTACTGATGACAGCGGTCACATGTGCTTCGTGTTTACTCTGGACACCTTCAGTTTCGCTAATGCTTACTCTGTGTATATAAAACTAATAAAAATATAGACCCACTTTATTGGTTTAGAATAGATTATGTTGAACTTTATTCTTGAATTACATGTACTTTATCAAGCAGTACCTAAAATAAATCTGAAATGTCTCTATGTTTGATTTATTGCAATATTGCATTTAATCCACTGCATCTGTGATAAAGGACACAAACACAGCGTGAGTGTCAGTACAGGAAGCAAAATATCTGTCATTCTCCTTGTCTTGTGTGGACTTTTGTTATTTCCTATTCTGTGGCATGTTTTGTAGTCCTTTGTAGTTTTTCTTGTTTATTAGTCTCTCCTGGTGTTTCTAATTAGCCCCGCCCCCTTACCCCTTGTCACGTCTGCCGATCCAGCGACTGTTCGCCTCATGCCTGCCGATCCAGAGACAGTTCACGACACTCCTACCGATCCAGAGACTGTTCGCAACACGCCTGCTGATCCAGAGACTGTTCGCATCACGTCTGCCGATCCAGAGACTGTTCGCGTCACGCCTGCCGAACCAGAAACAGTTCGCAACACGCCTGCCGATCCGGAGACTGTTCGCAACACGCCTCCTGATCCAGAGACTGTTCGCGTCACGCCTACCGATCCAGAGACTGTTCGCGACACACCTGCAGATCCAGAGACTGTTCGTGACAAGCCTGTCGATCCAATGACTGTTCGCGTCACGCCTGCTGATCCAGAGACTGTTCGCGACACACCTGCAGATCCAAAAACTGTTCGCGTCACGCCTGCCGACCCAGAGACAGTTCGCAACACGCCTGCCGATCCGGAGACTTTTCGCAACACGCCTGCTGATCCAGAGACTGTTCGCATCACACCTGCCGGTCCAGAGACTGTTCATGTCACTGCCGCCGAGCCAGTGTCTCCTGAAAAGATGACTACCACCAAGCCAGTGTTTCCGGACAAAATGGGTGCCACTGAGCATGTGTCTCCGGATAAGATGGTCGTCATCACGCTGTCTGTTCCTGTTCCCAAGCTGGTGTTTGTTCCTGCTCATAACCCTATAGCTGCCCCCAAGAAAAGTTTTGAGTGGGTGGGGCAGTGTATCCCTTGTTAGGTCCATGGAGGCCACGCTGCCCTGTCCTCCCGAAGTGTCTAGGCCACCTGAAGGGTTGTCTCCGCCCTGGCCGCCTGCACTCCCCGCTCCGCCCTGGCCGCCTGCATTGCCCGCTCAGCCATGGCCTCCCGTCCTAGTGCAGTCTACTGGCCCTCTTTCACTCCATGGGCCTGGCCCCTCCATCCCGGGTCCGCCTCCGCTCTACCACCCTCCTGGACTGTTTCCTGAGGAGCGCCTGGAATCCGCTCCTCAAGTGGGGGGCTATGTCATGGTTCCTTGTCTTGTGTGGACTTTTGTTATGTCCTGTTCTGTGCCATGTTTTGCAGTCCTTTGTAGTTTTTCTTGTTTATTAGTTTCTCCAGGTGTTTCTAATTAGCCCCACCCCCTTACCCCTTGTCTTGTCTGCTGATCCAGAGACTGTTCGTGTCACGCCTGCTGATCCATAGACTGTTCGCGTCACGCCTGCCAATCCAGAGACTGTTCGCGGACATGCCTGCTGATCCAGAAACTTTTCTTGACATGCCTGCTGATCCAGAGACTGTTCATGTCACTTCTGCCGACCAAGTGTATCCTGAAAAGATGGCACCCGCCAAGCCAGTGTTTCCGGACAAGATAGGTGCCACCGAGCAAGTGTCGCCGGATAAGAAGGTCGTCGCCATGCTGTCTGTTCCTGTTCCCGAGCTGGTGTCTGTTCCTGCCCATAACCCTACAGGAGTTATAGGAGGGGGCAGTGTGTCCCTTGTTAGGTCCATGGAGGCCACACTGCCCTGTCCTCCTGAACTGGCTGGACCGCCCTGTCCTCCCAAACTGTCTGGGCCACCTGAAGTGTTGTCTCCGCCCTAGCCGCCTGCACTGCCCGCTCCACCCTGGCCGCCTGCATTGCCCACTCTGCCATGGCCTCCGATCCTAGTGCAGTCTACTGGCCCTCTTTCACTCCACGGGTCCGGCCCTCCATCCTGGGTCCGCCTCCGCTCTACCACCCTCATGGACTGTTTTTCAGAGGAGCGCTTGGAATCCGCCCCTCAATTGGGGGGCTATATCATGGTTCCTGTCTTGTGTTCTCCTTGTCTTGATTGGTTACTACCCGTCTAGATCTGCCATGGGGTTTATGTGTGGCTATATATGCAGCAGCTGCATAAATGCATGCTTTGTAAAATCTCAAAGCAGTGTGTCTATTAGTAGTAGGAAGTGCAAGTGTGTGCTGCGTAGTAAATTTGCTATCCCGCTTAGACTAAGTGCATTTTTTATGTACATTCACATGCTAAACTAATCTGAGAGTAGTCCTGATTGGAATGTAGTGGAGACATGATGTGGTATTTGGAATTCCTTCACTGGTTTCAGTTATTTCTCTTAAAGGTTTAATTTCACTGAAACCTCCAGTCCGGGCCATTTGACCTCGCTGCAAGTTGTTGTGTGAATGTTGTCAGGTACTGGAACTCCTGAGATAATGATATATTTCACTGCTCAGGTGTTATCTTAAAATAAAACATTACAAATGGTTCTAGTTTTGTATTTGGACCACTTTGACATGTTTAAACTACACTTCAGTTGTGTTCAGCAGACATTCAGTATCTCTCTCTCTCTCTCTGAGAGTATCAACATACTCAAAAAAAACTTGATTTGAATTCTTTTGATCTCTGTTCCAATGAATTATGGCAGTTCCTTCAAGAAAGAGTTTCCTGAGTGTCTTACAACAGTTCTCCTGGGAAAATATCAATAGAAAGTCAAGAAGCAACATGTCATTTTTATCCTGATGTAACCCTTTGAAAAAACTACCTCAACATTTTACAAAGTGCGTGAATGACGCAGTTCGCTGCCGGTGAAATGATATACCAGTCATCTGTTTGTGGATTAAATTGTATTGCAGGTTCACATAGTAGTATGGATTCAAAAACTAATCAAACAGGATGTGAAAGTGTAAACCATTACTTTAATGACTTTGAAGATATTTATTCACTTAACAGGGCTAATCCGTTGATTATATATTGCAACTAAGAAATGATTTTGATGAATGTATCATAACTTTTGATGCTTTTAAATGTATAATGTTGGACAAAGACAAGGGTTCAAATGTATTAAATATACTATGCTTGATTGATTAACATTCAGAATGATGAATCACCAGCATCTCTAAAACTGAAATTCTTCTGTATTTATAACTTGATTCATGCTCAAAGCCAAAAAAAGACCAGTAGCCACATTAGCCACATATTTTTCGTTTACTTTGGAGATTTAGTCAATTATCCATTCATGGACCTTAAATCCCAGTAAAGAAGCTTATTTTTAATCTGCTTAATGTTACAAAGAATTATATTTTGTCTTTACTGTCACACAAATGTCACTCATAACATTCCAACAAAATCTCAAGGCAATTTGTAACTCACTCAATTTCACTTTTTGTACGACAAGACAGGTTTAAGCATTCCAAGATTTTTGGTTGGAGTTATGTATAATTTTGGAGTGTGTTTATGCAAAGCTCTGGTCCACTTTGTTTATGTCACTTTGAACAGCTGAGCTGATGGAGACTTCCGTTACATAAAAACCCTTTAAATCAGGACAAAGAACAGTGCGAATGAAAAAAACAATTATGCTGTGTCAACAGTGGCTTATCATGTCTGATAGCCAGAGAAAACAACAAACCCGCTGTAACCTGCATGGTATGGAACAATATGTTACATGTGTTGAGAGGAAAGTAACCTGAAAACTGAAGAAACTGGCTTCTGTACACTCTATCTGTGTCATTACCTGAGTCTGTCTGCATTTGCTGGTTATCATAGTCTGTGAGACATTAGTGGGGTGTGCTATGCATGAATCACGGAGACTGTGACTAAATGTCTGCTCTTTGCTTGGACGGATGGATGGAGTCCTCAGAGATAAGGTGAAGTGTGGGCACAGAGTCAGCGATGCTGCTATCGGATCTGAAAGACTCCTATAGACTCGATTTAACTCTGATATTCTTATCTGTCCAACTGAGTACAGAGGCTCGCAGATTCACAGATTGTAATGTGGAGAAAGAGTGCAACAGAAGACATTACAGAAGAAGAATAAGAGACGAGAGATAAGTCTTTTGTACTGTTGTTGTTTTTCTCATTGTCTGTTTAGTAGAACAAACTTTTGAAATTAAAATCGCATTGTAAGCCTTTATTAAAATATATAGTATAATAATATTTTATGTACAAATTGTGTAACTTTTTCGTGAGTCATTAAAACTCTATAATAGTTGGCAGTAACTTCTATGTACTTGAATATATATAAATAATATATATATATATATATATTGGGTTGTGGGTTGGAGAAAGTGGGTTGGAGAAAAGGTTCAACACTGTTGTGACTCAACAGCATATTACAAAAATTAATTATAGGTGCAATTAGAATCAAGTGTTTTTTATAATCAAATATAAATATTGTCGGGGAAAAAATCTTTTATGACAGATATTATTGTGGAGTAGAAAATGCAACTGTGTTTTGGTACATTTTGACTTTTTTATCATCCTGCTCTTATCAGGTTTTCACAGTTGTTGAGTTTTCTCTACACTATGTATTTCAAGACACATTTTGACAATCTTTCAAAACATTCCATCAAGTAACACACTATAACAAATGAAATGTTACGTATCTATGGCAACAACTGGCTCCTCAGAGGCTTTGGAATTTATAAAACACAGGGTTGGAAAAAAAAGTTACCAAGTTAAGATTATAATGCCTGGGAACTATAACAGCATGATCGGTTCACTTGCAACACAAGCTTTGGACTGAAGGATTTCCATGCATTTAATGCCTTGAAAACGTATTTTGAAGTACAACATACATATAAACTTTTCTTAATTTTACGAGAACTAACCATAATCAATATTTTAAAGGTTGCATTATTTCTGAAAAGGTCAAATGTAAAAAAAAAATAAAATTAAAAAAAATTAAAGGAATTGTTCATAAAATGTTCACATGATAACCCTTAAAATCCACTGGATCTGTCTATGCCGCGGAACGTCAGCGTTGCGTATGCTGGAGCAAATCGCGGCCATTATAGTCAATGCTCTTAAGTCCACCAGCTGCGGACGCATTATAGCCAGCATGACAAAATACCAGACCTAAGAATGGATTTTTGTTGCGTTTTCTTTATTTTTAATCCTTCCTCCCCCTCACAAATGGTCCTAGCCATCGTCCAGCGACTCTGCCTTGAGCAGAAGGACTGTTCCCTGGAGGAGTACACAACGGATATTTTTATCTGCCCCCAACCCAATTTCTGGACCACTTGTTCTGCGATTTTTACATCACCTCAAAACACACATCCAAAACACACCTCCCATGGAGTGGTCGTTGAGAGGGTTTGTAGAGTGGGTGCTGGGGAATAATAGATCTGCATTCACTATCGGCCCAGTGGAGGACATCACCACGCCTGCAGATTGAAAGCTCAATTCTACCTTGATGCACATGCCAGCGCTTATAAAAGAACAGAGCCAACCATCGCCCTGTAGCCCGAGCCCAACCGTGAGTATGACCAGGTGTGTGATCCAGCACGTAGTATCCGTGGAAATACTAATGGAGTTTAAGGGAATGGAGGAAGACCCCGTCTGCAATCCCACCACTGAGGGTGAGCCACTGCCGACCCCTGCAGGTTACTGGGACTGCAAGTCTCTTGTGCCCCCACAGTGCCCACCTGTGTCCCTCTCCTGACTCCTCTTCCAAAACCAGCCAGTGCCTCCACCCCACCTCAAGCAATTAAGCTTTTAAATAGTTAAGTTACATAGGTTTAGGATACTCAGCTGGTCTGGTATTGCTTAAATCAAATAGGTAGGAAAAAATGCAGGGTATGGGGAAATATGGGCTAAGTGTATTAGTATGCGTCTTTGTATATTTAAAGTTTTTTTGAGTATGATTGAAATGCCTACTTGATTGCTATGCAAACAAATTTCCTCACGAGGACAAATAAATGTACTTACTTACTTACTTACCTCCGCTGGTTCCCTTCAGCCCCTTGACTTCTCCTCTAATATCACTCTGTTCTGTGGATCTGTTGTGGGTCTTCCAGTCTCCAGCTCAGGCCAGTCAAGACGATCCACTGGCTTCACGTCCTGTAGTCAATCCTGTCACTGCACCACGGCCTGTCAAACTGTTAGCTCCGCCTTGGTTGAAACCTCCCTTGGCTCCACCTGGGACCATCATCCGTACAGCTCCACCAGACTCCCTCATCCCTCCGGCTCCTCCATGGTCAGATGTTGCTCTACCTGCACCATGGACTTACAGGCCTTCAGCTATGCTTTGTCCCTCCACCCCTTCAGCTCCATCAGCCTCTGCCTTCCCTCTGGGTCTACTTTGATCCTCAGTTCTACCGGCTCATCCTCCGTCCTCTGGCATCCTGGCTCCACTTCAGATACTCATTAATGCTGCTACGCCTCAGCCTCTAGGACCATTGTCCTCTTCCATCGGCTCCATTTCCTTCAGTCGTCCCCCTAGTGTCATCTGCCAAATCTCGGCCATGGCTCCTCCCCCCCTTGAGTCCGCCGTGGGCCATAATTGTCCTAGTTGAACTTTGGGTCCTGCGTCGGGACTTTTCCTGCTCCTGGCTCCACTCCCCCATGGACTGTTCTACCTGCTCCTCATAGGTTACATCTCTCTCTAGCTCCACCTACTCCACCTGAGCCCCCTCCCTCCTCTGTGTATATTCTGTATTTTTTTCCAACCTTTATTCTGACCCTGTATCTAAAATAACCCATGTTTAAGGGGCAGCTTCTTTAAGGCTTGTCAAAAAACGGCCGCTGTTATGATTGGCTAACGTTATTGCACAGGAAACAGTATCAACGCCCACTCACTTTTGCACTTGAGTTGTCGTTTTGAAAACATTATCCATTATCCAGTCAGATCCAATACAGTCGACTGCTTCATCTTTTAACAAGTCACACTGCCTCTTTTACAAAACAAAAAGCTCTGAACAAACATATCATCTGATGCGATTCGGGATGTCATTCAAAATAAATCGGTCATCTATTCCTGACGATGGTATCCTTCTGAAGCCTGTACAGTAATGATGATGTAAAACTGTTTAGCATATGAATGGCTTCAGAGTAATACACTGACAATGTACTGTGTTGTAACAAATCCCACAGTATCAAAACAAGCCATTTATGAAGCTTTGTTTATAATCAGTGGGATGTTTTAAGCTCTGAAACTTGCATGATGTTTTAATGGTACAAATACCTCTTACCTGTCAAAAGATTAAGGGAAATTTCTTATGTCACGATCCATTTAAATTCCTTTGGACATTCTCAGCTTCTGGGACATGTTCAGGTTTCCTCTGATAACCTTTACTCTTACTCTGAGATGGAGCCAGATTAGCGTTTATTCAAGCAGAATGCGATCAGATGTGAATGATGTGAACAGCCACAAATCGACATTTGAACTATGAACATTTGGAATGTTTTAATCATAGCTTAGAGAAGTCTTAGGTCTAATCACCGTCATCAGGGGGGATGAGGTGGGGGTTGTGAAGGGTGATCACTGATTAGAGTTACTTGACGTTAGTATATGCACACTAACGTTTCCACCCATGGAAATCTTCAGTGAAGCAAGCACCCGCAAAGAAAGGAGTGAAATATTTCATAAATAATGAGCCCAGGCGCTCTTCTCAAAGCCTTATTTAGTGTGTGCATGCATGTCTATATGTATTATTCTGACTTGCAACTTTTGGGTGCGATGTCATCAGCCATGCTCTCTTATAAAGAGAGTTCCTTAGGTTGTGACATACCGCCAAATTTAACCTCATTACTCTAAGTCTATTTTTAATTAAACAGGTTTTCTTACTCACACTGTAAAAAAAGCAGCAACATATTTTAAAGTCACAGGACTGTCTGAGTCACAAATACAAATACCATGTTACACCAACAGAATCAGTCAAATGTTTTCCCAACTCGTCAAACACAGTTGTCTGAAAGAATTTCAAACTGAGAAATGAGAACTGAGAACTGTTAATGGTTTGTCAGTTCCAAGACTGGTGGTCTTTTAATGATATTTAAAGCGGCAATCTGAAACAGTTGCGCACAATTTCAAGATTATTTGCAATTTATAGATTTCACATCTGGAAGCGAAGCGTAAGACTAAGACTTCAGAAATAAAGATTACATAGTTGACTTTTTACAAATTCGTTTCAAGCTACATCCATGTTATAGGTAACATGCTGAAAGTTGCTGCAGAAACAATGCTGTGTTGTTGCAAAGTGCTGGACGAGCAGAAAATGAAAATATATCTGGAAATATTTTGAAAATGAATGTCGGAATGTCGGAAACGACAGCACAGAATAAAGCCATTCATGCCAGTCTCCTACGTTTCTTCCGATGCCTCAAGACGCAGTTGTTCACATCGTCATGTTGTAAATGAGACAGCATCTTTATTGCAAACACCTCCATGTTGCGGTTGTTGTTTTTGGTGTATGCCTACCAATGCAATGTCATTGCCATAGAAACCAATGCAGATATTCGAAAACGAAAAAGCTGCATGGACACACAAATCGGATTTGAACATTTTTGATAAACAATGTGGACGTCAATGATTTTAGATCAGATTCCAATCGGATATACAAATAATCGGATTTAGACTGACAGTCTGAGCGAGGCCTAAGTGCCCTACTACCAAACTGATAGATCATATAAATATCCTTATTAATACAATATTTTGTAAATATTCCACACATTTTTTTTATCAATGGTTGTTGTAGATGTCCTTCACAATCCTTCCAGAATTGACCCTAAACTTAGACAATACAGCTGAGCAGAAGGTTTTTAAATATATTTCACACAGTTAATCTACTTGTAAATGTGAGCAACTTTAGGGTTTTTGGAGGTATTTCTCCATGGGACACAAAAAAACTTTATGACAGAGATGCAGAGGATGTGCTGATCCAGCTGAAATGGTGCACAGAGAGAAAATGAGTAGCTCCAAAAAGACTGGCGCCGAAGTTGGACATAGTTGTCTGAAAATCTGAAAGTACAAGTGCGGGCGGGTAGAGACGACACAAGAGTTTACCCCCTCCTTTGCTCCATGAGTCAGCAGCTACACCCTAAAACGTGCAGCTATGAAGAAGAAAGGACATCATGCATCTTTTAATTAATCATAGAAGACGTTTAACAAAACAGGCGGTCAAAATCTATTCATTCAATGGGGATTACATTCAATTGGGAATTTCACGAGAGGGCGAAATATTTCCCCTACATAGATTTTTGAATGCGCTCAAGTTGGTCTGACTGCACCAACCAATAGAAACCAATGATTTTATTTCTCTTCAAGGACAACTTCACTTTATCGTATGTGTTGTTCTGTTTATCAGTAGGTCAGTCTTAAAAGGTCAACCCTGTTACTGAGATTTGTAAGGAATTGACAATAAAACAGTGGATGTTTGTAGAAATGTCTTAGTTGGCTTAGTGTTTCATTGATTGCATGTTCTCAGAATGTGCTCTGGCACGGAGCTTCATGAGAAATTACGTACTCGATACAAGCTTTGAAGCTACAGTACAGTGTCATCTAACATTATTATTCCAAACCTTTCTAACAGAATACCAAACCCCTAAAATGGATTATGCAGCAGAGTTTCCGGTGATTGCCCCAAAAGGGCATGGATTTTTACTTTTAACCTGTTACAGTTCTGTTCTCTTGCTATCACCTGTCCCAACAACGACGAGACCCTCAAAACGCTGTTCTGGTTCAAGGCCAGCTACACCAACCTGTAGACCTCCCAGACAGATAAGGACTGGACAGGAGGGAAGCCATCATCATGTCTGGAGAGAGTCTGGCCCTGATCCAGGACACATCCAGAACCAGAGCCCATCACCACCACCCTCGACTGCGGAGACTTCACGTAAGCCCCCCGCAGACGTAGCGTGACCGCCACTATGCATGGGCCAGAGCCCAAAGAGGAAGAGACAGTGCCGATCATTGCAAAGGAGTCTGTACCCAAGTCAGAGACAGCAGAAACAGAGGGAATACTGGTGGATTTAGACACAGGGGACTGGCTGATGGATTTGAACACCCACCCTATCCCATCCGGTTTCATTTGTATGCTCTGAATCATCCCTGTTCCAGGACAGGACTGAATCTTGTATGGACTGTGAAAGATCTGTCAGTTCTGAATCATCGCTGTTTTAAGACAGCAATTAAACTTGTATGGACTTTATCATCAACCTGTTGGGAATTGGAATTACCTTTATTGATCATCACGTCAAGTTTACCTCTGTCACTTTCACCACGAAGTTCAGCCAGTCCTCCAGCCCCACCTCTGGAAGCTCCCGGGTCATACATCCCCCTGTATACAGATGCTTCCCATAACATTCACACATTTACACATGACCCAATCATTACACACACACAGCAGGTGCTACCCCCTCTGCTTCCGGCCTCAGATCCTTCAGTCCACCTCGGCCTGTTAATCTTTCGGCTGGCCCTTGGCTCCTCCCACCTCCGGCTCCACCAGAAACCCTCGTCCCACAGGCTCCACCTTGGTCAGTCGTCTCTCTACCTACACCACAGCCTTCTGCTGCCACACCGGCTCCGACGCCTCAGACGCTCATCACCGCGACTATGCCTAGGTCACAGTGTCACTCAAGTCTATCCAACACATTCTCATCCCAAGGCGTCATCTAACTGACGCTTTTGACCATACGTCAACATCCGACGCTTTAGTATACCTTTTAACGTCAGTTAGATGACGATCCTAGTGCGTCATCTAACTGACGCTTTACCTTTGGCATCAGTTAGATGACGCGGGTAGGTTTAGGTCTGGGGTAGGGTTAGGATTAGATAGCGTCATCTAACTGACATTAAAGGGCACGGATGAAAACGTCGGATGTTGACGTATGGTAAAAAGCATCAGTTAGATGACATTTTGGGATGAGAACGGGCTGGTCTATCAGCTCTGCATTTAAACTTTACCCTCATCTTTGTGCCTTCTCCTTCTGTCTGTCTGAACCTTGCTCATCTATTATCTGAGAAGATAGAGATTAAAATGTACAGGAATAAAAGTGAGGAATTGGCTCCGTAATAATATAATATAATATTAATGTATATTAGGGCTGTCAATCTTCCTCTATAATACTATTCGAATTCCATTCCTTATTTTATGTAATATTCGAATAATATTCGAATAATAAATGCTCAAATTAATCCTATTATTAACATGTACGACATTACACATTCCTATTTATCGTCAATGCCACTATAGCCTGTGGTTGTTGTTACACGTTCGGCCCACTAGAGGGATATCTAAAATTACTACAAGAAACATTTAGGGGCTGTTCATACCTGGCCACTTTATGCGTTCTCTCAGATCGGATAGCTCTGATTTATCAAAACGATTCGATTTACACCTGGTCACATAAATGTGTTTTTGCAAAACAGATATAAATATGATCTTCAATTCCCGCGCTATATACAGATTTAATGAAGTGCACGTCACCGAAAGCAACAAATTTGAGCTGCATTTTATTGATCATCTGCTAATTTCAAAATCAGCAAAGACAGCAATAAGGGAGAGCGGCATCAGCCCTGCTAATATCATTTCATTCCTTTACTTTTTAATGAAGATGGTAGTGTTAAGCGTCTGCGACCTACTTTCACTTTGATTTGCGATAGATTACGGCGCATTGGGATGATGAATAGGGGCTCAGATCCTACGTGATGTGATCGTCATATATCGCGTCGGAAGTAACGGGAGTCTCCCGCATATTGATGGTGTCTCCCTGATGGCTGCAAATTAGTTAATCTCCTGGAATCCACGCATAACATACATAGCGCGTGCATGGCAGAGAGAGAGTGAACGAGACCTTGCGAATGTGCCACGCGAAAGCTAGTCCCGACTCCCGCGCTCTCCTATTGTTAATAAGAAAGCGATCTATTGGGCCGTTTACACCTAGTCAATTCGGAAGTATATATATATTTTTAAACATATATATAAAAGCAATATTTGAATAGTAACATTTGCATTCGAATAGTACTGATTTTTTTAAAATTCGAATTTCGGAATTCGTAACAGCCCTAATGTATATAATATATTCATTCATATATTTATTTTTTAATAATATTTAAGATGCAGGATAGGAACAGACTGATGTAAACTGCCAATGTTGATGTCATAACTACTCATCATAACAATTAGATCATCGTCTGTTATTTGGCATATGTGGCATATGTTGTTGAAACGTTGAACTTTCGCATGACACGAACCTTGAAGTGACAGTGACACCAGGGTTCGTAATGAAGTGTCTTTCAGGTCATTGACATCTTGAGATATTTGTTAAGGGTGTAACTCATTCTCATCCATTTGGCTTGTGAGAAAGGAAGTCAGAAATCACCTGAGCAGGTAGAGGCGGCACTTCACAAAAACACAGCCAGTAAAATCAGTACCTCTAGTTTGTTTACATTCTATCAGCGTATGTGTAAGAGAGGTGTGTTCGGACAGGCCCACCGCCAGCCTCCGAGCATTGCTTACATAGTCCATGTGATCAGCGTTGTCTTGGGAAGGTGATTGGTCTGGTGTGTAGGTGTTATCTTTGGCACTGTTTTATTGCATGAATGAGCTCTGGAATGTGTGTTCTAGTAAAGGTGGAGCATTTGCTGTCAGTTACTCCATAATATCTTCCAGGAAGCTTCAACAGGGCCATTCTTAGAATATGCAATAAAAGTAGACTTCAGTCTCCACATGAGAAAGAAGAAAGGTCAACTGAATGATTTTTCTTGATTGCTGTGTGTTTGAGATATTCACCTGAACTCATTTCTATTATTTCCAAGCAATTGAGTTGTTGCGGTGGAAATCCCCTGTGTTTCCTGAGATGTTGTTTCCTGGTGCTTTGCTTTGGAATGCATTTGGCAGGTATAGACTTGCCCAACTGTCATCTTTTTTTTTCAATATTTCTGGCATTGGGTATGTCCACAGCTAAACACACACAAGCACGCACACATACAAAACTCACATTCTTTAAAATGATTATCATACCTAAACCATATATGCCATAGTCATGCAATGATCAGATTCTTGGGATTCTTTTGGTTCTTTATTTTATTTTTCCTACAGGAATTTTCATTATTAGTGGAAAGGCTGCACTGAACACACACACAAACAGATCACACAAGTATTGATATTATGTGAATTCAAAGATTATTTTTAGACTACACTGAAGAAAACTTGGAGGATTTATCAGTAATTTGTAAAGATAATTGCAAAGAAATAATAAGTAACACATTGAATTAAGCATGACATTTTTAAGTTAAATTGTTATTTTTCATATAATATTTACTACAATAATCTTTTTTGCAACTTTTTTAACAACATTATTACAAAATTTGTTTACAGTGTACCTGTGCTTCTTACAAGTTAATTGGCCAGACTTATCAGAGCTAAAAGCAGATTGTAATGCAATCTGCACTGTAAAAAAAAAGAAAAAAGTAAGATTTCTTAAATCCAATATAGTGCAAAATATATAATTTTACGGAATTTTTTTTAATAACATTTTTTTGTAGAAAAACACTCTTATTTTACAGTTTTTTCTTGTTTAAATTAAGAAATTTTACATTAATTTTATGGGGTTTTTTTAGCAGCCAGTCATTTGATCATTATTTAATTATTATTTTTTTACAGTGTGACCAGTTCTGCTGTCAACATTTAATATGTGTACGTTGTGATTGGTGAATCTGGATCATTTTAAATAAATTTTCTAATGTGCAAAGGCTCTGTATAAATTGTGTTCTTTTAATTACAAATGCATGCCATTGTTTTAATAACACAATAGCAAACCTAGTGTATAAGGAATATGCTTGCTCATTGAAACAACTTACAGAACGATTTTGTCTAATAACTGCCTGTTTCTGTCCCAACCACAGTCTCCACTCGTCACCATAACAGTAACCCTCAAAATAACCCCTTGTTAAATCCAACTTAACCGTTATGTTACTAACGCTATGTCACTTTCCCAGAAACACATACAAAATAAGCAGTTTTTTCTCTTCTCACCAAGTTTCAAGCAATGTGAGATAAAAATCTTCAGCCAAATTTCATATTTATCTGTTTATCTAATTCAATTAAAATTAAAATCTGCATCTAAGCTGTCAAACAGTTACGTTCTCTAATTGTGGAATGGTAAGTGTAAAACGATCACAATTGTAATGTGCAAAATCTGTGTAACACTATAATAACAGTGTACTTACATGATAACTGTCCACTAAATATGAAGTATAATTGTAAATGTAATTGTTGTGTACCATAACTGTCGTTACATGGTAATTCCACAATAACTGTCCACTCAACAGTAATTTAACAGTTGCAGTGGTGAAATGCCCAAGTATTAAACCTTGATCACTTCTCAGTGAAAAAAAAAAACAGGAAAGCTAAACAATATTTATTAATACACATTACACTCAACAGTGTAACATATTCTCAAGCAAAACTTGTGTGTATACTGCAGCTGGGTTAACACTAGAACAGGGTCCTTTAGACTGTCTAAAATAAAAATAGAAAAATGCCACTGTGAAAGGAAATGCTTTTAACACACCGACATGGTTGGAAATTAAATACATTTATATCCAAACTGGTAACTGCAGTATTTAAGACTTGTGGAAGTGCAACAACTTGTGTAAATACATATTGTTGTTACAAAATTACAATTCCCGTTATGAATGTACTAATGTGTACTTACACTGTAGTTATACACAAGTAGTTACCATGTAAATTCACAAGTAATAGGG
>JAOTRC010000008.1:26415629-26428575 GCA_027497675.1 Cyprinella lutrensis | reverse complement strand
CTGAAGGCAGTTAGTATTCGGGTGAAGTCTCCCTCTGCTGGCGGAGAGGAGGTGGTGCAGGAGCCTGCTCCGTAACAACAAGTCCATCACAAGATCGCCAGGTCAGCATCGCTGTTGCATCCAGTGCTGCTTTTAAGCTCGCGCCAACGTGTGAAAGCCCAACCGATTGGGACTCTTGTCTGATTACTAGCACGGACATTTCTGACTGAGTTTTCTTCGATGCGCGCCAGTGGCTTCATACAGTATATTGTTGTTGATGTGTGTGACGTCGTTGCCGTAAACCATTTCGTGATTTTCACGAGATTTGTCAGGGGCGCCACTCTCAAACTTGCCTGGCTGGTTTTCCCTGCGGTGTCCCCAACAAGATTTACCACCAGGATGATTCGCCCTAATATGACTGTTTGCCACCGAATCAACTTTGAAGCTGTTATATTAAGGTACAGATCTTGCTTAGCGTGCCTTTAAAATATGGTCTCGAGACCGAGACAAAGTCCGAGTCTTGAGTACACAACACTGATACATTTGTCTGTAACCTCCCAGTGAGAAAAGGCGACTGACATGCCATGAGGATTGTACAGTATCCCTGACAGATGGGTGTGATGTTGGCACTTGGTATCTACTTATGGGCATGGGAATCAGCTCCCAACCTCTAGTGGCAAAGGTCAATCATGTCGAGAGCCCTCTGAAGAGCTGGATAACTGTAGAGCCCTCATGTGAAGTGCACTAAAAAATACCTTCCTGTAGTAAAATTAGGATCCCAGTGGATTTTAGCAAATTTATGGGGCTAAACACTGCAGCAGTTTACATAGAGATTCTGTACAGAGTAACAGCTGCTCTCTGTTAAATTACAGAGGGGCACATGGTCCATGGTGCCCCACTCTCACGCTGGTATCCTCTGTGTTGTATATCACTGAGAGCTTTACTGCGAGATGAAGTCACTCCACTGTGGCACAGCACTTTTATTGCTTGAGCTACTAGACGTTTTTCTCAGAGTCTCAGAGGCATGCTGGGTAAGAGATGAAGTGGCTGAGAGGTTCATAACTCTACGCTCTCCAACTCAGCATGGAAACCACTTTCAACTTCACAGAGAGAAAGATGGAGATGGGGTAGACATCAAGAGAAGATAAAGATTGTAGAAACCTTCTTAGATTGATCTTCAGATCATCTCTAAAACGCACATATGTGTATTTTGGAGAATGAACGTACGCCCAGATGAAATGTATAAATTTCACATCAACTCTGACTCTCTGCCACAAGGAAAAGTGCAAACGTCTGCTCAGATCCCGATGTGCCAAAGTTGGCGTGGATTTTAGCATATGCACACTCTAAGATCAAGTCTGTGCTTACACACGTTGTATGAATGAGGCCCCGGGGTTGGGCTCCATGGAGAGAACTGAGAACGAGACATTTCATTAGAGAATACCTAAAAGTATTAAAAAGTAAGATGTTGTATGATGCTTATGTGGAAATATATTATCATAAAAAAATATTGCATTGTACAAAATTTCTACCAACATTAGATGATGTCACAATATCGATTATGTTTAAAATGACATAAATAATATGTAATTTTTGACCAATTTAATGTGATGTTTTTCGTTAATGTGATGTTTTAAGCACTAATGTTTTCAAAACTGATCAGAAATGTTTCTTGAGCAGCAAATCATCATATTAGAGTGATTTCTGAAGGATCAAGTGACACTGAAGACTGGAGAAATGACACTGAAAAAAAATTACATTTTATAAAATATTCAAATAGGAAACGATTATTTTAAATTGTAATCATATTTCTATACTGTATTTTTAACAAAATTTTAAACGTAACTTTAAATATTACAATAAACATTAATAACCTTACCAAAAGCAAACTTTTGAATGGTAGATTAAATATAACCTATATAAATCATGAAACAATTTATAAAATTATGCAATGGATTATATGATAGTTTTATTAACAAAATTCGTGAGGAGCACGTTCATATAATTTACACAGGTGGAGAGCACTCAACAATCAATGATAAGAGGTGTATATATAGGTCCAAAAATAAAAACTTTGACTTTATTCAGCATTGTATTGTCTTCCGGTTCTGTTGTGGATCCGCCACGTTCAGTGACGCTGCTGATGTAAGACGCTGCTGATGTGTGTCTGGTGCGTCCATGTATTTGGGTTCAAATAAATATGGCTGGGCAAAAAAAATGCAAGTCTTCCTCTGTGTGGAAATCCTTAGACGTGTGTGAAGATTGTTTTGTACAGCATGCTTCTCTCTCAGACCGTAACCGACGCACCAGACACACGTCAGCCGTGTCTTACAGTATGTCAGCAGCGTCAGTGAGCGCGGATCCGCAACAGAAGACAATACAATGCTGAATAAAGTTGTAGTTTTTTTTCGTTATTTTTGGACCAAAATGTATTTCCGATGCTTCAAAACATTCTAACTAACCCACTGATGTCATATGGACTACTTTGATGATGTCTTTATTTCCTTACTGGTAGTGATGTAGTACTTGAAGCTGATTTCGGACTCGAGACCGGTGTTGAGACCGATTTCTGCTTTCTCGGACTCGTCTTGGACTTGCTCCTTCAAAGACTCGGGCTGCTTTCCAAACCGCATACTCAATGAGTAGGTACTTCATTTCAATAAGTACTTACACAACGAGCACTAAAAAAGTAGGTACTTTATAGCCAAATCTAGTTGAGTATGAATGCGAACCGGACATCTGCTATGTTATTCTCGCCTACTCTTTTATGAATACTGAGCATTCGAACGTACTTTTTTGCTCGCCTCCTCTTTTCCCCTACTATATAGTAGGGAAGTATGCCGTTTGGAACGCAGGGTCGGTCTTGGACAACAGTGGGAGGAGAAGGACTTGTAATTTTCAGACAGAGTCCTCAAGATTTTTTTCCAGCGCATTTTTTGTTCATATATAAAAAAACACCACACAATACATACCAACTATAATAATAAAATGCAATGTTGACTGGTATTATTTGAAAATTACATCCCATGGTGCAATGCAAAGAGACTGCCGTCAGAGCCATCAGTGTCTTCAGTTGCTGCCTGATGTGAGTGGCGGTAAGATACGCAACAAGTCTGCCATCATTAAATTCGCCTTTCAGAACCACAACAAACCATTGGTGATCATACACCTGCATTATATGACTGACAGACAAAAATGGTTTGACCTAAAAATATCAAAATTAAACTACTGCAGAAACAAAGACATCTACATCTTGAATGCCCTTGAGGTAAGCTTAAACATACCAAAAATTAATTTCAAAGTGAACTGTCCCTTTGAGACGTTAAGACGATTGCTCTAAACAATTCCCAATCTAGCTTAGTCTGTTGATTATTAACTGGAGTGATATTAAATCATGAATATCAAAACTAATATTTCGTGACAAAATCTCAACTTGGACTTACTTTCTCAAAGACTTGGTCTTGACTCGGACTCGACTGTATTTGAAAACCAATGGACTCGGTCTTGACTCTGACTCGAGCCTTCAAAGACTCGGTCTTGACTCGGACTTGATTGTATTTGAAAACAAATGAACTCGGTCTCGACTCGGACTCGACCCTTCAAAGACTCGGTCTTGACTCGGACTCGACTCTTCAAAAACTCGGTCTTGACTCGGACTCGACTGTTTTTGAAAACCAATGGACTCGGTCTCGACTCAGACTCGACCCTTCAAAGACTCTGTCTTGACTCGGACTTGATTGTATTTGAAAACAAATGAATTCAGTCTCGACTCGGACTCGACCCTTCAAAGACTCGGTCTTGACTCGGACTTGATTGTATTTGAAAACAAATGAACTCGGTCTCGACTCGGACTTGACCCTTCAAAGACTCAGTCTTGACTCGGACTTGATTGTATTTGAAAACAAATGAACTCGTCTCGACTCGGACTCGGCCCTTTAAAGACTCGGTCTTGACTCGGACTCGACTGTATTTGAAAACCAATGGACTCGGTCTCGACTCAGACTCGACCCTTCAAAGACTCCGTCTTGACTCAGACTTGATTGTATTTGAAAACAAATGAACTCGGTCTCGACTCGGACTTGACCCTTCAAAGACTCGGTCTTGACCCTTCAAAGACTCGGTCTTGACTCCGACTTGACTTTATTTCAAAACCAAAGGACTCTGTCTCGACTCGGACTCGACCCTTCAAAGACTCGGTCTTGACTCGGACTTGATTGTATTTGAAAACCAATGGACTCGGTCTCGACCCTCCAAAGACTCGGTCTTAACTCGGATTCGATCCTTCAAAGACTCGGTGTTGACTTGGACTTGACTGTATTTAAAAACCAATGGACTCGGTCTTGATTCGGACTCAATCTTTCAAAGACTCGGTCTCAACTCAGACTCGACTGTATTTGAAAACCAATGGACTCTGTCTCGACTCAGACTCGACCCTTCAAAGACTCGGTCTTGACTTAGACTTGACTGTATTTGAAAACCAAAGAACTCGGTCTCGACCTCAACCCTTCAAAGACTCGATCTTGAATCGGACTTGTCTGTTTTTGGAAACCAACGGACTCGGTCTCAACCCTTCAAAGACTCGGTCTTGACTCGGACTCAACTGTATTTGAAAACCAATAGACTCAGTCTCGACTCGGTCTCGACTCGGACTCGACCCTTCAAAGACTCGGTCTTGACTCGAACTTGATTGTATTTGAAAACCAATGGACTCGGTCTAGACTCGGACTCGACCCTTCAAAGACTCGGTCTTGACTCGGACTTGACTGTATTTGAAAACCAATGGACTCAGTCTCGACTTGGACTCAATCCTTCAAAGACTCGGTCTCGACTCAGACTCGACTGTAGTTGAAAACTAATGGACTCTGTCTCGACTCAGACTCGGTCTTGACTCGGACTTGACCCTTCAAAGATTCGGTCTTGACTCCGACTTGACTGTATTTGAAAACCAAAGGACTCGGTCTCGACTAGGACTCAACCCTTCAAAGACTCGGCCTTGAATCGGACTTGTCTGTATTTGGAAACCAACGGACTCGGTCTCGACTTGGACTCGACCCTTTAAAGTCTCGGTCTCAACTCGGCTTCAACTGTATTTGAAAAGCAATGGACTCGATCTTGACTCGTAGACTAAATCTAAAATATCTTAAACTGTATTCCGAAGATGAACAAGGTCTTACGGGCTTGGAACGACATGAGGGTGAGACATTAATGACATCATTTTCATTTTTGGGTGAACTAACCCATTAACAGTCCTCATTTTACAACCAATTCTGTCTATTCTCATGAATTTATGATTGTCAGATTAGAAAATAACAATGATAGTGGAAAGGGGGGTTCTCTTAAAGTGTTCCATACATCTGTCTTATCAGCAGAGAAACAGACGGGTCTACAAGAGGATCCTATTAACTGCCCTGCACAACCCCCACATTTGTTCATTCATGTTGATTCCCTTATCCACAAAACACACTCTCTTTGTGTGTGTGTGAATGTGTGTGTGTGTGCACGCCAGCCAGATCAATCAGTTTGACTCCTCTCGCATGCTGCCCAACCAATCAAAATAAAGAAAATCACACATAGAAAACATACACAGAAATCACCATTTTGTTTCATTAAAGGGTCAGTGAATAAATCAAGTGAAGCATCAGTTCTGGCAGTTCTAATTCCCCCTAAATTAGAATAAATTCTCGAATTATGTTATAATTTAAAATCTTGAATTAGTGATATCTGCAATACATTCATGTTGGTTCTGGTCTGTTTACCCTAAGCGCTTACCTTATCGCTGCTCTTATCAATGCTAGGCCCCATTGATGCGCAGGGAGTTCTCGCCGAGAATGGAGCCATACCGCCAATCCAATTTGCTCACAAATAACAAGAGGCAGGATATCATATTTATTCCTAACCAAGCAACAACACCTCTCATGTGACTTCCCCCATTCATATTCAATTACCCCCTACCAAACCCACAGCACTCTTTAGGGGGTCTGTCAATGGGCTCAGGGAGCCCGTTCTCATCCTTTGGCGTCATATAGGTGACGTCATATGACAATTTGTAGAAATACTACGCACATGGCACCCTTTAGCGTCAATATAACATGCAGAACCCAAGGCGTCATACAGGTGACTGGCATCCTTTAGTGTCAATATGAGACGCAGACCCTACCGCAGACCTAAACCTACCCATAACAGTGTGTGTTATATTGACGCTAAAGGGTGCCATGTGTGTAGTATTTCGACGAAATGTCATGGCATCACCAATATAATTCTCCTAGGATGAGAATGTGTTGGCTCAGGGGATGCAAGAGAGACGCGAACGCCTGCTGTAATTTTACCTGTGAGTGTTGCCGTGAACAGTGTTCATTGAAACGATATTTGCGTAAATCGGGTTGTTTTATTTTTGTAAGATTATTCTTTGAGAAGGCACTGCTTGCCATGCCATGTCTAAATCAACCAGATCACACAAAATCCGTCTTTGTAGCACGCATGTGTATTGTCGTGTATTTTGTACTCTAAAGTTAGTTTTTACGTATGATATGCATTGGTTGGTTAGGGTAAGTTTAGGTGTGGGGTGCGTGTGTATTATACGTTTGGGTAGAAATAGTGGTGTGGGGTGCATGTGTATTACACGCAAATGAACTGCGCATCAAATACACGTGAAAAACTGCGTCTCATATGCACATAAAAACTCATTTTCGTGTATAAATTACACGACAATACACGATGTGTTATAGAGGCCCATTTACGTAAGAACAGGCGGTCTAAATATACATTTAAACTATATTTAAAAATGTCATGATTATTAAAATAAATGATTTAATACATGAAGGAATAAATTAAGCAGTATTATTATTATAAAGATGTTGAGATCATAGAAGTTCTCATAAGGCTTGTCAGATATGTACGGAAGAGTAAAGTCACTATTAAGATTCAGTGTATTGTCAGCCGCTGGTATATGATCTGGATTCAGTCCATTATCTCCAGTCAGTGCTGGTTTGAACTGCCCTCCAGACAGGGAAATGTGACACCAGCATTGTTTGCTTAACCACTGACTTTACGCTCCAACAATTACTCAAGCATTTACAGTATCACAAGCTACAGTTACTCAATCCACTCCAAAGTCTGTCAAAAGGTGAAGGAAAAATGCTTTGTTTTATTATTAGCACTCTGTGTTAGTTCTTCATTCATTGAATCAGCCGGTGAATTATTATTATTGACTTTTTTTTCCCGCTTATGCTTTACTTGTATTTTTTTTCCTTTATGTCTTTGTCAAGGAATTTTCACTTGAACACTGTTGCCTGAACAGGTTGATAAAGGAATTTTTAAAGTTAATGTTGAAAGATTCTAAACATCTACTTACATAAATGTGAATCTGAATCTAAATAATACAAATACTACCACGCATTTTAATATCTGTCCGCATGTAATTACGCTACCTTTTTTAAATAATGAAATTAATACTTTTATTCAAGTGCACATTAAATTGCTCAAAAGTGACAAGACATTTATAATGACACCATGCTTTGCTATTGAAATTTATATTCATCAAAGAATCCTGAAAAATGAATCACTCTTTTGACCAAAAATATGAAGCAGCACAATGGCTTTTAACATTGATGATAATAATAATAAACATTTCTTGAGCAGCAAATCATCAAGTGATTTCTGAAGTATCACTTGTCAATGAAGACTGGATTATTGATGCTGAAAATTCAGCTTTGATCACTGGAATCAATTTATTTTTAAAATACATTACAATACATAACAGTTATTTTAAATTTTAATAATATTGAACAATATTACAATTTTACTGTATTTTAATTAATGCAAATAAATGGAGCCTTGGAGAGTATAAGATACTTTTTTACTTTTGTAGTTGTACAATGGTACAGGGTTGATGTTTTACTAAGGAAAGACAGAAAACGTGTTTTTTTATCAATGCAATATTTAATTTTACTCTAAAATATGCTGCAACAGAGACAGATATGGCAGCAGTTTGGAAAATGGCTAATATGATTAATTATGGATGAAGAACATTTTCCTCTCTAATGAGACAAAGGAGTGTGAATGAACGAGATATTCAGGAAGATACACCTCTCCTTTTCTGTGTCTGTATTCTGCTCTAGATCAGATGACTTGTTAAATTTCCTAGGTAGCTAAATATAGGTCAGTCCTAGTCTAGCAACATGAGAGAACAGTTTCTCTCTCTCTCACACACACACACACACACACACACACGGTGACTCTAGAGGACTGCTGAGCTACACTTGCAGTCAGTTGAAGAGCAGGTGACTGGATGACGTACACTGGATCCTTGTGAGGCCAGTTTCCACAGCAGAATACCTGATCGCAGGCACGTTGCTCTGGTGACAATGTGCAAACTGGAAAAGCTCAGAGGGACTCTTAAAGCGACACCTTTTAACTCACTCGGTACACATTCAACATCTAGTTGAAAAATAATTGGTTACAAAACTGATTTAATATTGCTGGCTTCTGTTTTAGACATTGCATGGGGTATAAGGGTCATGGTTACAACAGACAGGTTTACACAAGGGCCGTTTAGGGAGCATTTAATCTCTTACCCGTCAGGAGCTCGCTGCCTCCAGAGACATGACTGTTACAACTAAACGCAACTATGCAGTGCTTACTAAAGAGCAAGCCTTTGTCTGTCTGTACAAAGTACGGTTGCTGTTCCACTGGGTTTCAGTGTGATATTTGCTTAGTCAGTGGCCACACTTACAGTAATTTACCTGGGCAGAGATGTTCAAAGAAAGCGGAAAGAGCAGCGAAGCCTCTGGATGACAGATCAACAAGCAAAGAAAATGCTTCTAAATCATGTCTAATTGCAAAACCACAGAGGAATAAATGAAAATGTAATTACCATCATGTCATGATGACCCCTTTGTTTCCCTAGTGGAACAGAGATGTTAAAGGTAGTAATTTTAGGAGAGGCTAGCAATAGCGAACTAGCTTTGAAAAAATAAGATCCAAACCTCACTTCAGAGTGCTCTACAAAGCCATGCCTCCTTCAAAACACATTGCAAACAAAAGCGTAACGATCACGAGAGACGGCAAGATGTGCCCCATCCCTGTGCGTAAATCTGATGAACCATTTGTTTCCAGTGCTGACGGTCTTGTGCCAGCTGCTCTACAACCTCCACAGCAACTCCGTGTTCTTGGAGTTCGCCCGCAAGGACGTCGAGCCATCGGGTGCAGGGTTTACCTTGTGGTCGTTTCCAGCCTGCTGCCTGGAGGATCCTGCGGATCAAACTGGAGAATGGCTCTCGTCGGATCGTCAGGAGGTACGTGGAGGACATGGCCGAACCAGTAGGTGTGACGTTACGCAGCCAGGCAGGATGCTCTGGACTGGCATGTGCAGGCTGAGGCTCTAAGCACTTGATTGGAAACCCACTGGAGCCACCCGATGATCTCGATGGTTCTGAGGACCCTGTTATCAAAGCCATCTAATCTTGCTGTTAGTTTCTTATTTAAGGGCCAAGTCTCCGAGCCATAAAGCAGTATAGAGTACTGGTAAGTTGTAAATCCGTAACTTAAGCCAGAGTGGTTTCCAGAGAGACTGTAGGGCTGATGCAGCCAGGGCTCTTCAGCAGGTAATCTCTGGTTTTTGCTCCCCGTTGTCTGTCACTAAGTATCCCAGATACACAAAGTTCTTGACAAGCTCTAGAATGTAATTGCCAAGCTGCAGGGAAGTTGGATGCGGTCCATCACCGACATACATGAACTTGTTTTTTGTCCAGCTCACCTGGAGGCAAAGATTCTCAGTCTCTTCACTTTATATCCCCAGAGCATCTCTCAGCTGGTTGTAGGATGTGCTGAGCAGGATGGTGTCGTCAGTGTACTCCAGGTCAGTCAGGTGGTAACTGCCGACGCACACTGCAGGGACCCGCTCAAAAACCGTAGACATCAGATGATGAATGGTGCAGTTGAAGAGGTCAGGAGCAGCCACGCAGCCCTGGAGAATGCCACTGGAGATGGAAAACCAGTCTGAGTCTCTGCCGTTGATGCAGACACAGCTCTGAGCATTGCTATAAAGCAGTTTGAGCAGGGCAACGATCTTGGGTGGTGCTCCAAGAGTGGCAAACAGTGTCAAAGGCAGCCTTCAGATCTGTGAACCCAATGCAAAGATGACGATCTTTACGGAATTCATAGGTCTTCTCTATCAGCAAGCAAATGGCAGAGATTTGGTCTGTAATGGAGCGGTTAGGCATGAAGCCAGTGTAACCCCTCACACCCGGGTCCCACTCGACCCGCTCCGAGCGGGCCTCGAACCCGGGTCTCCGGCATGAGAGTCAGGCGCGCTAACAAGGAGGCTAAAGACTGCAGCCTCTAGCATCTGTCGCTAGAGCATCTATTGAGATCGGGGAGTGAGGTTTACTCGCACAGCAACTACTAGCTGGCCTCCGTTACATAAACCTAACCAACTCCGCTCCCTGATCCCTAATCCTAACCATCTCCACCCCTTGGATCGTGACCCGACTCCTCCCCGTGGATCTCATGTTCTGCATTGAGGTGCTACTGAATTATTCGCTATACTATAATGGTGTTTGTGTTTGATATATGGCCGAGCCCTGTGGATGGATGAGTTCTGTCTGTCTGACCTGCTCTTGTATGTGTCTGTCTTGGCTGCTTCTCTCTTCCACTCTGTCACTCTTCTCTCTCATCAGAACCTGCACTTTCTCATCCAGCTTCAGCAGTGCAATCCTGTATGAGTGTGTGTGATGTACACAGGGCTCAAAATGACCACCAGTGAAATTGCACTTCCTTTTCTAACTTAATCAGGTCCAGATTCATGCACTTCTGCAGTGCAAAAAAACAAGTGGGACGAGTTTCTCCAGAAAGTTGAGGAGAAAGTCCAGATTCTCCCAGCAATGATAATGTCCTCACAAAGTGAGAAAGTAAGAAAACATCTAAAAATAATGTATAATTGTACATCGGATATAACAAGTTAACAACAAAGAATTGGACCTTTAATGTACAACTAACCTAATCAATGACATATTTTAGAGAAAATTAAAGTGTAATGCATGTAACCCCTAAATCAAGAGCCTTTAAAAGAGCATAATAGAGGCATTTTAAATGTCCGTTTTTATCTTTTTTTCTCTGAAATGTCACTTTGGTATTTTTAATGGCATTGTATAGGTTATACATTTTTACATTAAAAGTTTTACATTAAATAAAGTTTCTCATATGAAAAACACCATCTGTTTTAACAGGGGGTGTGTACTTTTTATATCCACAGTATATCTGCACATCTTGTTTCTGACACTGCACTCTCATTACGACAACTGACGCTACATGGTTTCAATGACCAATTCTGACTCACTAAATGCAAAAAAAAAACCTGATGCCATGTGAAATTGTGGGACATGATTTGTCCCATGTCTCTGGTTAATCACTAGTACCTGATGTTGCACGTCTGCAGGGTCAGATGCTCTATCTGTGAGGCGTCTGTGTCCTGATCGCTGGCTGAACCTGTGCTCCGTCCACAAGTGTCTGAGCTCATGTTCATCAACACACTCTCCACCTCTGACACCTACAGGAGTCATCTACACTGTCACATGCTGCTTCTGCGAATGCGTGTGTGTGGCCTCGTAAATTATGGGGACAAAACGTCCCCAAAAGGATGGCAATACCAGAAAAACTTTGACCTTGTGGGGACATTTTTAGTCCCAATGAGGAAAAACCCTTTACACTAAATGTTTTTTTTTTTGTAAATGTAAAAATGCAGAAAGTTTTCTGTGATGAGTAGGTTTAGGGTTAGGGGAAAGAATATACAGTTTGTACAGTATACAAAAATCATTATGGCTATGGAAAGTCAACATAAGTCTATAAAACAAGTTTCAGTGTGAAGGTACGTTTACACTACGATATGCTTAATGTTGGGCGTCTTTTGCAGTTACCTTACCATTTTTCTCCGAAACGACACACATTTGAGGTAAGATGTTTTGTCACATAACAAAGGATGCCTTAAATATCATGAAAATGACTAACTAATGTTTCACCAAAAATGCAGTTACTGCCTTTTTGCATTGTAGGGGAGTGTACAAGTACTCCACAGCGACTCTAGGGGTCACAGTTTGACAAAAACGGAAATCCTGCAAAGTGCTGCTTTAAAACAGAGAGGAATTTCCTTTGAGTATTCCGCGTACAGACGACACCATTGTCAACACGATTCCCATTCACACAGATCCGCGAGACTAAAAACGCTGTATTCTGCTGCCAGGCCACTAGATGGCGATGAAACACTATAGACTGAACAGGTAATACGCATGTGCGTGACGTCATCGTCTTCGGAGATTCACGTTTTTGTTGTTTACACTGAGATCGCTTTGAAAAACTTTGAGACCCATTTTTCAAAAGTTACGTTTTAAGGCCCCATAACGCCTTTGACGTGTAAATGAACGGCCAAAACGCAGATTTAGTTGAAAACGGTGTCGTGCAAACAGCTCCAGAGTTTGACCTAGATAAAATGGATGAAAGATACTTTGCCAGACGTAAGATAAATCCGACAAACCATGGGTTGTGTGTAGGGCTGCGCGAAATGGCCAAAAAAATCATATCTCGCTATTTTTTGGTTAAATGGCGATATACGATATATATGTATCTCGGTACTGTCTATGTTTTTCTATTTAGATAAAGAAAATCTATATATTTAACATTCTGCCCAATGATATCTACAAACAATGTTGAAATTGAAGGATATGGAAACAAATATAGTTATATAATGTAATATAGGCTATGCAATATATTATGTGCAAAAATATTTTGTTTTTTAAATTGACTAAAGGCTAAACTAAAAATGAAAATAAAAACAAAAACAAAAGCACAAACTATTATATTTGCTTGCATTTGATTACCCAACGCTCTCACAACCAATTCGTACGAATTCATACGAGTGATTAAAAAGCGGCTAATTCGTGCTAATTCATACGACCTCACTCGTACGAATTAGTAC
>JAOTRC010000008.1:26269970-26280529 GCA_027497675.1 Cyprinella lutrensis | reverse complement strand
GTCAATAAAAGCTTTTATTGGACTAACAAGGACATTTTCAGTTCTGAAACTTACAGGATATTCTTATAATATGATGAGCTCAAAAGCTCAAGGAAAATTTGATTTCTCAGTTCATCACCCCTTTAATGGAAGGTAATGTTTGCTGAGAAATTAGGTTGAATATAAATTATACTTGCTGGGATGGCATTGCACTCAATCTTTATATGTTGTATAATATGAATATGTAATGTAAGGGTTAAGAGCCTATGCAGATCAAGTGTAAAGACTAAACCTCAAAGTCTGATGGGAACTGCGGAGAAGTAATACAAGAACCCTGCTGCAATTGCAAATTTAATACAGATGCCAGTGTTCAAAACAAGTCAGATTCCAAAGACAATGAGTAAGTATGATAAGGTTGAAACTATGTACGGCTGAAAGAAAGTTGCACAAATAGACTAGTTTTACTAATTTGAAAACTTACCCAAACTTAAAATGTATTATAATGACACACTCCTAAGTTTCTCTTTTTAGTATGCCTTTTCTGTCAAGCTCAAAGTTTTTTTTGCCCTTGGCAATGTTAACTGCATTCTCTGTGCCTGCAGGTAAAATCTAAAATCTGTTCATCATGGCCCCAAGAAGAAAAACACAGAACTTCTTATATGCTGAGTTTTACACAGATTTCTCTCTAAATTAAGGATGTTTATATACACTGGGTTTTGAAATTTGAATCATGAATTTGAAGAGAGGTTTTAAAATCTTGTTTGATGGCTCCGTGTGTATTGTTTTGACAATACAGAGTTAGGAGTAACGTATCTAAAAATCTAAAATAATTCTATATCAAAGAATTGATAACCAGTAATTAGTCACACAATTATTTTGTTATAAAACCTATGAGGTTCCCCAATTGTTTTGCTGCTTCTTGTATATTACATTTTGTGAATTCTTCTTTCTCTGTGTTGTGACCAATTAAATTAAACCAAGTCATGAGTCAATGTTTAAATTTCTAATTTTAGTAGTTGTCTGTAAGTTAATGAGAATTTAGCAGGCCACGGTGTTTCCCAGAAGAGAAACTCAGCAAGACTTCAGCTGTATTGACTTAACAAAATATGCTAAGTGGTAGTGACATCATTCTGTTTGCTGTCCTGGGAATTGGGCTTTGTCAACAGACATAGAAAGCCTTGCAAAGTAAGCGTACCTACTATCACACCTCAGTCTCTCTTTTTCTCTGAGTTCTTATACAAAGGCTGTTGCTTTGTAGGTTTACTTCACCCACAAATACAAATTATGTTCCAAACCCATAACGTCAAGTAAATCATGGCGCAATTTGCATTTTTGGGTGAACTATTCCTTAAGCTTAGATTGTGTGTGCAAGTGGTTCGGGTATTGTGGGGACATTTTGTGGTCCCCATGAGGAAAACAGCCTATAAATCATTTTATAAGATGCTTTTTTTGTTGTTGTTATATAAATGTAGAAGGTTTTCTGTGATGGGTGGGTTTAGAGGTAGGGTTAGGGGATAGAATATAGATTTTGTAAAGAATAAAAAGCATCATGTCTATGGTAAGTCCCCATAAAACCTGGAAACCCAATATGTGTGTGTGTGTAGGAGGCACTGACTGAGAGAAGTGGGTAAGGCCAGAGGTGGACTTCTATAGGTCACAGCCTTTCAGCGAGAGAGAGAGAGCGTGTAGCTCAAAGGTGAATGACTGCTGAGGGAGAAAAGGCCTCTTGTTCTGCTGTTCACAAAAGCCAGAGCCGGACATTCCTAAATAATCGATCACTTTTCTGCACTGGTTACTGCCTCTCTGAACTTGCCTTCCTTTGGGCTTTGTCAGTTTGGCTGGATTCCTATAATGGTTTTTCCCCTTTATGATATTTTTCTGACTTCATGTATGCTATTTTTTTTATTTTCAATACATGCAAACATCTCATTTTTACCTTTTACCTTGTTTCTCAAATACTGAAATATTATATCTTGAATGTCAAATAGCACCCTACTCTGAAATTCAAGTCACAATTGGCTAATTCCATTATACTGTAATAAGCATTATAAATATTGGATGAAATGATCAATCTATATCCATATTGAGGAAAATACAAGTAATGACATTTAATCTGATGCATTTAATTGGTCTGCAAAGCATACCGAGAGACAGCGTTAAATTAACTCATGTCTCAAAGCACATAACATTACAATAATAATGAATGTAAAAAACTTAAAGAGTTCTGACTTGTGCCACCTGACTGCTGCAGGTTAATTTCAGCATTGATAGTTATGGCATGAATGGTTATGGCATGAATGCAGCATTAGCTCGTTGTTTTGGTTCATTGTTTGCTTGTGGTGACTGCGCGAGTGTTGATAGGCAGGTAGAACATCCTATTATTGCATACGGATGAAATGAAATGATTGGACAAAACATTTTTGGAAGACTTTTGGAGACTTCCACAGAAAATATATGTTTCTGAAAAAACATTGCCTACCCCACCTTTAAAACTGGCCAACATTAAACTTAGAAGATATTGGCTAATCATGTTTGGACTCCTTTTTACAGAAAATCAGCAGAAAAAAGAAAAAGGTTTGGATGAAGTGTATACTTCCGTCTTCATCAGCTCGCTCTTTGATTTGGTATCCTTTCATTGGAAGGGGTAGGCTGGTTAAACCAGACCATTCTCAGTTGTAACTGAGTTATGGTCTGGGAAAGCATCATAGACAAATCATTTTCAGAGGGGCGTCGCCAACGGACATCAAGGGTAGACCTAGAACCAATCAGAGCGATGAAGGAGATGAGGTATGCGGCGGAGAAACATCTACAAGTGTTGTTCTTTGCTCGGTTTTTAACAAAAAGAAAACTGGTGCGATGGCTGATTCGAATGAGTGATGTTCGACGGCGGCGTCCATCTTTGTAATAGGCTACAAAATCTGCTTCAAAATCCCAGCACTGTCGTCATCGTGTAAAGCCCGCCCCAACGTTTCTGATTGGTGCTGCGATTTCGACGGACTGGAAATGGGCTTGAATGAGCTCTTTGCCAGACTAACTTTCAGAGCAAATCTAAATTTGCTGGAAGTTGTCTGGGTTTTCCCAGGCTACCATAAACCAGAATCAGCATGTTTATGCACTATTCTACACCATTTTGTTGTATAAATAGAAGTGGGAGAAAATAAAAATATTTTTTGTGATTCTCTCTTCAACGATTCTGATTCTGAAAATATATTCTGAGCATAGTTTTCCAAATATGCGTGATGGCGGTTGGGTGTCCTGGACACAAGTGTATTCTGCTTGCTGTCAAATACACAAATGCACATACAAACCCACACAGCAGCATAGTGTTGAGCCAGATGTGGATTCCACACGTACCAGATGTGGGCCGGATCTGGCCCGACACTTTGTTGCTGTCTAAGAAACCATTGAACAAGTATAAACTTCCATAAGAATTTATGGTTGAACTTAAATATAAGGGCAATTGTGTGCTTTATTGCACACGATATATGCTGTGAGAAATGTGTTCTCTGTTTGACAATGTGTGGTTTCACCCGCCGGTATTACAGTGTTTTTCCTTCCAAATGCTCTATGAGGGCATATTTTTGTTGTTTAGGATGCAGTATTCAATAACGTATTTATTCTTTGTTCTGAAGGACACTTTCTGCAGGCAGTTGTGACTCAGTGTAAGCGGTGCATCTCCAAACACTATAAAGCGAAATTAAAAACAATTCGGCTAATTTTAGGTACATGAGAAACTGTCTAACAACAACAGCAGCAGCAGCAAAATCATATTTAAATTCAATGATTATCACTCACTTAACGCACTTAAGGTACAACTTTGAAGCTCATTCTCTCCTTGTATAAGCAGGCCTATAAAGTGTTAGACAGAAAATCCAATACTTACCACGACTGTGAGATTTTGGGCAAATATTATATCCTTAGCTGGAAAAATCTAACAAAACACACTGACACCTGTTTGATGTTTAAGAAAAACTCCTCCACCCCTTTTTATTAAAAAGTTAAATTCTAACAACCGCTAATATGTCCCATGTGCTCATTGCCAGTCGTCCAGCAGCGTGGCTTGTATGGAAATATTGTATTTTATTTTATGAACAGTTTGGCATGTTCTTATGTACTACTGTTTTATAACTTAGATGCATGTTACCATTTTATTAACCCGTAACTGTGTCTCTAATATTTTATTGAGATTAATATACTGTTGGCTATTTTTTTTTACATAAGTTTATTGTTTATTCCTGTGTTGTCGCTTTGTATGCTTGTATGGCTATTTGTGTGGAAATGCTGGGAATCTTTATGGAGTATTGAGTTCATCGTAATGTACTTTTTATAATTTTGAAGGTTTCAAAAACATCTTCCCAAAGGATTGCAGTTGAAAATTAGTCTGCTGGCTAACACTGGCACATTTACAGAAATGATCATTAATGTGTGTTGTCCTTATGAAATAACGAAAGAAAGAATGTAAACATAGTTAGCTATATTTAGTCAGCTGATCATTTTTAACATAACTTTACCTGAGTATGAAGAATACTTTATAATAAACTTGTATTATTCCTTGGAAAAAATATTATCTATATTAACGCAATGAAATAGAAGAAGCGAAAGAACTTTTTTCCATGTTGTGACATCAAAGTGTACCTTATCGAAAATGAAAAAAATGTTAGGCGGGGATTGGTTGTGTTGGTTGTTGATTGGATTTTGAGATTTACAGTCAAAAGTGAGCAAAAACGTCTAGTTGGTAGTAAGAAACGGATGGAAAAATGTCCTGCATAAGTCACCAGAGAGAAGTATGTAGTTCCCTATCGGTTAGTCACTACTACGTAGGTCATGACTGACTAATAGGAATCTCTCGAGAGGCCAATCTACTTCGAGTGAAACTAAAACAAGCCAATGTACATTGGCGTGCAGTCATTTGCAACAGCTGTGCAGCCTCGCAGTGCGGGTATTTAATGAGCAGCTGTTGCGATTGCACACTAGCTTTTTGCTTTGCAGCAAGACACTGACTTCACAGAGTGAATCTGCAAGCCTCTTCTGGATCCCTTCACTTTGACGTGACAGGAAAGCAGCGCGAGCAGTCTTCTTTCTCTCTCTCTTTTGTTTTTTTAATTTTATTTTTAAAATTAACAAAACAAAAAAGAAGTTTTCACAGCTGATAAGGTGCGCGGTAAGAGCGCTCAACAGCCATTTTCACGGCTGGTAAGACCAGCAAGAGAGAACAGCGCACAGACAGGTGCACATTCCTGTCTGAGTTTGTGGTGACCATTCCCCTGCGTGCTTCAGCACCAAGGAGAGCAGTCCCTAAAAGAGCTTGCACAGATAGTTTGCGGCTTTAAAAAAAAGGATGCATGTTCTGCCAGTGAAGCGGGCCACTGCAATGCAGCTGTGCCCTTACTCCATTCGGCGCGGAGAATTGTGTCTTCCTTCCCGGGTCTGTAGATACTCATCTGACCTATTCGACGAGGCTTACAAGTCCTGTGGGGAAGCTGCCTCTTCCATGCATGCCATGGCGTTGCTGCAGGTCCATCAGGCCAAGGGCGGTCATGATCCAAAACTTCTCCAAAAACTTAGTGCCGCAACGGACCTCATGCTTCGAGCAACGAAGGTCACCACGCGGTCAGTGGGTCATGCGATGTCCACCTTGGTGTTCCAGGAACGCTGAGGGAGTCCGACAAGCTCTGGTTCCTTAACTCCCGTGTCCCTGACCGGCCTCTTTGGCGACGAGGTCAAGAACTTCGCCCAGCAGTTCTTGGCTATATAACAGCAGATAGAGGCTATAAAACACATCCTGCCGCGGCAGTCAGCTGCTCGTCACCAGGGGCGTCCTCCTGACTTCAGGTGCCCCAACTTCAGATGCCCCAACACCTGTGATGAGATGAGTCAACGCTGGCGATATGTAATGTCCTAAATTAATACATGATTAACTAACTGTATTTTGCTACATAGCGTTTATTTATTTAATAATTGATTAATACTGCAAAACATATTTCATATTTTCTGAGACGTTATCATACTGTGAAAATCGCATTCCATTACAACCCTACACGGGGTATTCCCCCACCTCGCTGTTAAAAAAGTAACTCAGTAACTTTTACTTTGAGTAAATTTTTAGTGAGCTACTTTTTTACTTGAGTCGATTTTTAGATTAGTAATTTACTTGTACTTAAGTAAAATGTCATTGAAGTAGTAGTACTTTTACTTATTACTCTTCCACCTCTGCTCGAGATCAGTTATGCGATCACAGGGACTTTGTGCTCAGGCACCTCAGCCAGTTGGGTCTTCAGGTCAACAAGGAAAAGAGCAAACTCTCGGCTGTGCAGAGTATCTCTTTTCTCAGCATGGAGTTGGATTCGGTGGCACAGATAGTGCGCCTCACAGAGCAGCACGCTCAGTCGGTGCTGAACAACTTGAAAACTTTCGATTCTTTCAGAGGCTTCTGGGACATATGGCAGCGGCATCAGCGGTAACCCCGCTTGGCCTGCTTCATATGAGACCTCTTCAGCACTGGCTTCACGGCCAAGTTCCGGTGGTATGCAAAAAGGCATGCGGCATGCGGTGCCAGGGGTGTGGACAAACCCCTACTGCATTGGCACAACAATTGCCTAGAGTTGCTAGAGGTACATCTCGCTCTGAGCTGCTTGAAAAGACGGCTACAGAGAGAGTTCGGGGAGGCTCAGGTAGACCTGTTTGCCTCGTCAGAGACCTCCCACTACAAGCTGTTTTACTCCCTGATCGAGGGAACACTCGCCACAAACACACTGGCACACAGCTGGCCCCAGGGCCTCCCCCAGTGAAACTACTTGTGCAGACACCATGCAAAGTCAGGGAGGACGAGGAGCAGGTCCTTCTGGTGGCTCTCTATTGGCCCACCCGGACTTGGTTCCTAGAACTCATGCTCCTTGTGACAGTCCCTCGCTGGCCCATTCCTCAGACGAAGGATCTTCTGACTGGGAGACAGGGCACCCTATGGCACCAACGTCCAGACCTTTGGAAACTCCATGTTTGGTCCCTGGATGGGACACTGAGGTTCTAGGTGACTTACCCCCAGAGGTACTTAACACCATCACTTCAGCTTGGGCGCAGTCCACGAGATGTGTTTACGCCCTAAAATGGAACCTGTTTGTTGAGTGGTGTTCTTCTCGTCGAGAAGACCCCCAGAGATATTCAATAGGGTATGTGCTTTCCTTCTTGCAGCAAGGGTTGGAGCAAAGGCTGTCTTCCCTCCACCCTCAAAGTACATACTGCAGCTGTTTCAGCTTATCATGACCACATAGTTGGCAAAACAGTTGGAAAGTACGACCTGGTCATCAGGATTCATGAAGCTTTTTCCATGAAGACTTTGCTGCTGGTTGCAATGGCCTCTGTTAATAGGGTAGGGGACCTGCAGGCATTTTCGATCGACAAATCGTGCCTAGAGTTCGGGCTGGGTGACAACTCCTTCAGGGACCATGTTGTGAACCTGCAAGCGATGCCCCTGGAGGAGGCAGACCCAGCCCTGGCTTTGCTCTGTCCCGTTCACGCTCTGCGTATGTACGTGGACAGAACTCAAAGCATCAGGACCACAGACCAGCTCTTTGTCTGTTACAGAGTCCAGCAGAAGGGAAAGGCTGTCTCCAAGCAGAGGATGGCCAACTGGATAGTGGATGCCATTGCCTTGGCTTACCAAGCACGAGGCGTGCCCTGCCCACTCAGGTTGCATGCACACTCCACGAGAGGCGTTTCATCCTCCTGGGCGCTGACACGTGGCTCCTCGCTAACAGATATCTGTAAAGCTGCGGACTGGGCAATACATAACACGTTTGCTAGATATTATAGCCTACGTGTAGAGCCGGTCTCCTCCCGTGTGCTTATCCTAAACGAATAGAATCACCAAGAGGTCCTGCTCTGTCGGCTTGCTACACCGTACTGTGCACCTTTATTGCTCCAATTAAAAACCTGTTGAGTCCTCCAAAACCCCTCGGCCCAGACATGGCAAAGCGTCCGGCGCCAGGCCTTTATCCGCTGAATCCTTGAGAACCATATCTGTGCTGTGTTCCATATGTGTGACCCTACGGGGATCCCATATGTGTACATTCTCCTCGGCTGCTTGTTTTAGTTTCACAAGTAGATTGGCCTCTCTAGTGAGATTCCTATTGGTCAGTCGTGACCTACATCTCCGTTCCTTCCTCAAATGTAACCGAGACGTTTTTGCCAGAAGATCCAGTTATGACATTTTGATAAAACATTACAAGATTTGGAAAAATAGAAACCTATAGATGAATCGTTCACAATAACATTGGAGATAACAAAATATTGGATGAATTTTCAAATTTGAACCAAATCAAACTCAAACACAACAACTGAATCAAACTCAAAATCAATGTGATGTGACCAACAATACACAGATGGTGCAACCAACAAGCAGAAACCTTAAGAAAAATATAAAACAGGAACTCCTCCTTTAAGATTATGCAGCAAAACCATGGCATGGATAAGTACTGACCACTGACTTTAGCATTTACCTGTTTTATGTAGTGACGGTGATGCTTCAACAAAGATGTCCGATTTACCAGCTGACTGGGGCAACATGTGCACATCAAGGAGATCCTACAAGATGAGAAGGATCTCCAAAACCACTTGTCTTGACACCACATCTACTACAGCTGTGAAGCTGCATACAATAAAGAAAAGTGCTTGCATGATCTCATATAAAAAGTGGAGCAAGCCGAGTCCTTTGATGTTCTTCTTGTTGTGCTGCATGGGGCGCACATGGCCAGCTCACAAGCATGACTATTAAAGTTCTGTGAGAGCTGAGAGGCCCTGTCGGCTCAAGCTTCTTTGCTGTTATGTCTATCACTCAAATACTTTCATGCGGGTTTCCCCATCCCGTCAGCCTACGTCTGGGGTCACTGCACTTTCCACAATGCCTCCCATCCACATCAAACCCAACCAGCAGGATATATCCTCTCTCTCGTCTCTTCTCCGGCAAAGGAAAGAAGGTGGGGGATACCTTGCTTCTGAGTGAGGACACTGAGGGGCTCCAGGTCTTTGAAATATGATCTGAGCCTCAGCAGACACGCCACTGCGATTTACAGCCAATGAAGACCCTCTTTGGGTGGTGTGCAATGCTGTGGACATTTGAATTCGGCATTAAAAATTCTGAGCTTGTAGATTTCCCTGCCAAACATGATTTTAACCAACATGGCCAACTTTACCAATTAAAAGCCAAATTACTTCTAGCCATGTTCTAGGAGAAGATGTCTATTTCTGTGAGCCACATTCAAGGAGTGTTTCTGATTTCATTTCTCATACGTGATACCATATCACGTATCACAACAGCTGTGCATCTGATGCTTGTAAAGCATCAAATGCTACAGCAAGTGATATTCGAATACCTAAGGGGAAAATATGTTGCGCATTTACTAACAACACTATAAAGTCACAGGATGTCACATTAACAACACGTGCAGGAACTAGAAAAAAAATGAGTTAGAGCTTCCAGGCAAAATCTGGAGCATATAACATCAGTTCTTTTAGTGTGCAAGTTTGCATCTGTATGAAAAGCATGACTGCTAGATATAGACAAAAACAGTGTAAAAAGACAAGTCTGCTTCTTAAAGAAATTGTGTCAGAAATTATCACAATTTTTGATTTCATGATTTTGATTTGATTTCAATTTTAATGATGTTTTAATAAAGTTCGGCTGGATTAGTTCAGATAATCTACTACTATATAATTCCACTGACGATGAACAAATGAAACAGCGTGTTACACAGGGACAATACCCGACAATGAATTGATCATAAGGAGGAACTTAAATACGCAGTGATGATGAACTAAATAAATAACAGACAGGTGTGATGATTGAATGAGCGCCCATGGTAACTAAAGACTGGCAGGAAACTAGGAACAAAGGAAACAGGAAACAAAGATGTACAAAGTAAAAGTCCATGAAAATGAAACTAAACACCAATAAAGTGTTACAATTTTAATTGCCACCATTTTTGAGAATTGTTACGCCCCATCCAGGGAAAAGTGTGCAACATGAATATGGCACAATAATGAATTTCTTGTCTTAATTTCAGACTCGATTTAGGAGTAAACAGCCAAACGGGACAAACACACCGACAAAGTTCCTCAGATACAAACAATATTCAATTTAAACTAACAAGCAATATTCGCGGTCTGTAATACTCTTGACACATTAAACTCTCCTCACACTCACTCACTAACTCACACACTCACAGAAAATTTGGAGGGGGGGAAATAAAATGTTCATATAGCCTTAAAAGTTTAAATTTTGTTCTTTTTTAAATACATTTTTGTTACATTTTGTTAAATAGGTTGTTGATTTATGATTTTAATAAACTAGACATGCTTAAAATGTAACTATTAAAATATAATACAGAACACTTAAAACAGGCAAAATCTTGGGGGAAAAAAAATGACCAGTTGCTCTCAAACGCTGGGGGCGTGTCGGCTGGCTGAGCTGAAACCACGCCCACTCGTAAAGGCCGAGGTGGGAGATAACATAGACAGTAAAAGAAATGGACACAGCGACCCCGTTGATTTCAACGGAGAGAGCTGAAGCTCAACATGGGCACTCA
>JAOTRC010000008.1:26239969-26252967 GCA_027497675.1 Cyprinella lutrensis | reverse complement strand
GCATTTTGTGTTAAAGCAACAAGAAATGTGTTAATAGTATAGCTTACACAGCCAGATGTAGTGCTAACTGTGTTAAGAGTTTTGGAAAATTGTTAAAAGTATTGAAAAATCTGTCATAGCAATTGTAAAAAACTGTAATAAGGTTTGCCCAAGTCAATTTACTGGTATTTGCACCATTGTTTAACGCCCCCAAAAAGCATGTCTTAAACCACCAAGCTTACAATTGATTTTAAAAGAGAATGCAAATATCTTTGTGAGAGAAAGCAAAAATTTCGGGAACATTTTTTTCACCCTTCCCAAATTTTTTCCACCATCATGTCCCTTTAGGGGCTTCTTAATATGAGAACTGAACTGAGCTGGACAATGACATCACTGTTTTCTCCAGAGTGGCTTTATAGATAAATTAACTAAAAGAATTACTATTTTACAACAGAAATGAACCATCACTGAACTAACTTAAGCTGGACTATGATGCTATTTTCTTCCACAGCAGAAACCAACTTGGTAACACTTTATTTCCATAGTCCACTTTAGACATTACCAACTATAAATAACTTTTCAACTACATGTCAACTAACTGTAATTAGAGTATTAGTAGACTGTCTGCTTAATATTTGCTAACACTTTATTTTGTTGGTCCCCCAAAAGACATTCAACTGACTATAAGTAGCTTGGCGACTGCAAGTAAACTTATTCTCCTAACTCAAAGCCCAACACCTAACCATAACCTAACAGTCTATTGACAGTCTACTATAATATACTAAAACTCTAATGAGAGTTAGATGACATGTAGTTGAAAAGTTACTTATAATTAGTAGAACGTCTAAAGTGACTATCGAAATAAAGTGTAACCACAAACTTTGTTGAATTAGTTTCCTGTTATCACTGTAAAGCTGCTTTGGGTAACATTTTGTTAGCAATAAGGTACGAGAGGCTGTGCTGTATCATTAATAAGTAAGGGCGAAGGGCGTTGTTAGGCACAAACGTGAAGTGGCGTGCCTGCAACCTCTTCGCCCGTTGCTTATTCACGATACAGCACTTGCCTCGAGTACCTTATTGCTTGTATAAAATGGTTACCACACAATAAAAATATTAAAGTACAAAAAGAAGGTGTATTAGTGCAACTTTCATAAAGTAAAATCACAAAAAGCAAATAAATAGTCCCTGACCTTGAAAAGCAACAACGTTCCAATGTGTAATATACATGAAAGCTCAAATAAAAGCAACATAGGAACTGCAGTGTTGCGGAGTAGATAATAGAACCGTTAGGTTCCCGTTGGGTTGAGCGTCTTCGGTTCTGAACCGAAGCGGTCATAGCTTTGTTTTATAAACTATATTGACAGAATCAAGGATTGGAACTAACCGTTTTTGATAAATTTCAATAGGACACTTTAGGCATTCCACTAACTATAAGTAACTTTGCTAGCCTGGATGCCAGGCCGAACAACGCCCACAACTTTTTTTGGTCGGGAAGTTTGGTCTGGACTCGATCCATTGAGGAGTAATTATGATCGGTTCAGAAATCGTTGGCCCAAAGTAGCTTTACAGTAATAATAGGAAACTAATTCAACAAAGTTTGTTTCTGCTGTAGAAGAAAATACTGTCATAGTCCAGCTTAAGTTAGTTCAGTTATGGTTGATTAATTTTAAAAGACGAACAGAGAACTGCAATCAAGGCATTTGTTGATTGGACAAATGTGTTTGCCATCCTTCCTACAGGATTCGGCAAAAGTTTAATCTATTAGCTGCCTCCGATGGTCGCTAGGAAGATGGGACGCAATGAAAGCGTGATCCCATGTGATTGTTGTGGTTTTTACTTTGGTTGCACTCATGTAGGATCAAGTAAAAAAAGCAGCAGTTGCCGTTGACAACTATGCGTAGCTCAGCGTTGCTCTGATTGGTTGTATAGGTATCCAATTGAGTGCAGGTTTTTTTTTCTGGTTCAATCAAGACACGCCTACTAATCAAAGCCCTTTGGAGCAGTATCAGACTCACATTCTGACTAAAATATGAGTATGACGAAGTCAGGCTATAACTTTGCAGCTACAGTATATGTCAACTAACTATCGTTAGAGTATACTATCTGCTTAATTTCTGAAAACACTTTATTTTTAAAAACTTGGGAACTTCAACTTATTCTACTTAGTCAACTTATTCTACTAAGCCGAACCAACACCTAACCATTAACATATCAGTCTACTACAGTCTACTAATACTCTAACAAGAGTTAGTTGACATGTTGTTGAAAAGTTAAGTACAGTTATTAGAATGTTTAAAGTGGAGCATCAGAATAAAGTGGAACCCTGCTTTGAAACTATCTGAATTGTAAAAAGCACTATATAAATTAAAGTGACTTGACAATATCAATACTGTAACATAACAAAATCGATCAATTAGCATGTTTTATAGACGCTTTCATCAGACGCGTTGCCATGGTGATGAGCTGGCCCAAAGTTAACTTCCGTTCTGTTCGTTTATTAGTGTTTACTGGATAATATGGCATTGACTACAAATGCAGTGAAAGTTAAGGTGATGAGCAGGTTGTTGAGCTGTGGGGTGCAACCTGACCTAGGGAGCAAACGCAATTTTTAAAAATAAAAATGTCAAGGTTTGAGGGAGACGGCGTTATCAAAATAGCCTAGCTATGTTTATCTGATCTGAGTGATAACCGGTACAGTGTTTCCTATATATTTATTAGTGGCAGGCCACCACATTATCAGCGCTGACCGCCACATATTGATTTCCGTGTTTTTAACAATTTAAGATGGGAAAAGTTGTAGTTGACTGCAGAGTTGCATGCAGCGGATATTCGCACGCTCTCTCTCTCTCTCTCGCAAACATTGACAGCAGACCAGTGTGTTTATTCAATGGTTAGTATCATAAACAGCGCTGCACAGATCCATCCAACATGCTGTCAATGTGGAGACCCACATTAAAAAAAGGTTAGCAAGCATGTAAGAAGCCTAGCTAATAAGGAGAGCTATGTTAACCCTTTCAAACCCTTGCGTCGCGCTCGCCACACTCGCCACACACTGCGGTAAATCAGACACGTCGGTAGAAAAACATTTTGTCTCCAATTTTTGTGTACGGGTCTGGTAGTGTCACATTTCTGTTTGGCCAGGTAACATTTATTTTCTTTGACTGACAAAAAATAGCAGCTAATAAGGTTATTTACTTGTTATGGAATATCTCCACAAGTCTGCCGGAAGTTAAGTTTGGGCCAGATTAATGCACATGCGCAGTACCCTTTGTTTATGTTGTCACTTCTGAAAGCGTCTATACCAGATATCTTTTTACTGTTTCTATCCCCAAGCAACCCTACAAGAGGTGGAGAAAATGAGGCAAAACATCATGAAGTATGATGTCATACTCACTCCCTCTACCAATACCAGCTGTGTACTGCCGATAAAAGCCATGTTGACTTTAGTTGCCTCTTCTCTAAATACAGAGATGAGTTCCTCCAGACGACGCTGTTTCACTGGCACAGGAACATCATCTTGCAGCCGATGATACGCATGGGTTTTCTAAAAAAAAAAAAAAAAAAAAAATCCATTGTCATTGTAATAAATGTTGTTTTATTTTTTCAATATTAAAATACTTTTTTGTATCCCTGTTTTTAATACTTCTACTACTACTTTTAATATTTTTCTACTAGAGATTGCTGGGATTTAAATTTTATTCTTAAACTTTATGTTTGGTACCAATTCTTTTGAACTAATGGATTTAACTGCAGGTTATAGGGCCTACTTATTAGTACCAGCAAATAAATGTATCTAATATGACCATCAATGACCAGACTGATGTTATCGTGCACTTGCACTGCCTGCCACAGTATAGCTGTCACAGACTGCGTCTGAAACCGTCCTGTCTGCGTCTACTGCACTCCACTTCCCAGGATCCTCTTGTCTCCTCATTTGAACTCACTCCCTCATCAGCCACCTTTTCCTCGTCTTGTTCATCAATTAGTTCAGGTCTGTTAGTCTTTTTCGGTCAATGTTTATGCTACCTGTTGAATATTACCTGGTGTTACCCTGTCTTCCTGCCTGTACTTTGAATTAAAATATTATCTTCACGTGAAAATGGACTCCTCCTGTTCCTTCTGCCTGCTCCACACCTTGACAGTGAGCTTGCCATTTAAATTAAACATAATAAAATAAAATAATTCACTGTAAATTATGTTTGCTTTCACAGTAATAGTATTGTTTCCTGCGGTATAAGTTGTGTACAGTTTGTTAGTCTATTTTTAATATGGAATTCTACAGGAAACACTGAAATTAATTACATCATATTTTGATGTAATAAATTGCATCATCTTATCCATCCTTAACGATTTAACACACACAGAGTAATTAAGTTTCCTCAGGAAACAACCTGGCTAGTTTAAACTCTGAAATCCTCTTGAATATCCTCTTGTATAACTTGGTGCCACAGGGGCATTCAAGTGTTCTCTCTGCGTGTGGTGCTGCTTTTGTTATATTTAAAGACACAGCGCCTGCTATGGTTCAGCAGCTAATAGATTGAGTACTGCAGGCTGGCTGCTATAACCGTACCCTGAGGGCCTTTACTTAGGACACAGAGAACATCCCATCCCTTCATTTATGTTTATCTGTGATCAGTGCCTTATGCCACACACTGTATCAAGGCCAATGAGATTATCTAATGTGAGTCTGTGTGTGCTTTGCTGATGGGGAAGATAGTGATGACACTTGCTGACATCATATAGGTCATGCAACCTATACAATGATTTATTCAAAAACATTTTTGTTTTCAAAAATGAAAAATGTAATTTTTCATTTTCAAAATATTCACCCTGTCCTCTAAAAAATGCTTGGTAAAAAAAACAGCACTGAGCAGTAAATTTTAACCCAATATACTGGGCTTTTTTTAAGACTGCCCCCCCCCAACAATATGTAGCAGAAAATAACTTATATCGATGGGCCAAAAAGTCTCAGGTTACACGTTTAACCATGGGTCCCTGAGAATACGGACCGAGACGTTGTGTCCCCTTTAGGGCTGCTATGGGGAATGCCTTGCGTGACAGGTGTGTGAAGTGAAAATTTTAACACAACATGCGTTTCCACGGCAGATCTAACCAATACGTTGCACCTTTATGTGGTCAAGTGTAACTGGATAACCGATAACACATGAAGTGACCAGGTGTAAACTAGCCTATAGTTGCTGGATAGAGCACAACATAATAAAACATGGTGCAACGGTCTCAAGCTACATTTTGAAAGCATTTTTAAAACTTTTAGCATGCTGTGTTTTAAACCGTGCCACTCATGCCAGAAAACCCTGAAAAAAGACGACAACAGCAAAATGTCAGATGTCTGATCATTATCATTATCAATTACAAAATACTAATACAAGACAGAATACAAGAAATATGGAGGTATTGAAGTATTGAAAATACAAAAGCAGCAGTTGGTGTACAGGGACAAGGGGACTAACAGACTGTAATAAGCATTTCTCAGTCCTTTCTCCGTTGAGCAATGATTGGATTGCAACAGTGCACAATGGTAAAAAGGGAAAGCTTAGATAAACTAAGACTCGCTTCTGTTTATTGTTTCATTGTCCTCTTCCTTTCCTTTTGCAGTCATCCATGCACTTTATTTTTTATTTCTGTAAGGTTCACCCAATGACATTCTACACAAGCACAAACAGTTACTTTCGGGCCAATTCACAAACACATGGCTAAAAACTCCAGACACACTTCGGCATTTTTGCTGAGTAGAATAATAGTACATACTCTTTTATTATAATCAAGTTGACTGGCTTTAGTACAGTTTATTCTCTGCTTTCAGTCTGTGCATTTCTTGGCACTATTTCTTGGCACTAAGAGTGGATTTGCATTGGGGAGGAAAAAATATACACACAAATAGCCAAATTTGGTCTGAAATATGCCTTTTTCAAAAGTTAATCGAAAAAGCCTTTTTAAAGCAATTCTGTTTCGCACTGTAAATAAAACATATGGCCCAGTGGACTTTCTGTATATTTTTACACAGGTATTTCCTCAGTATTTTGAATTTTGAAACATAGCATTGTGTTTTAGGGTTAAAGGAAATTAGCAGCACTGGGTTGCCAAAATGGATTGTTTTCAACTCAGGGTTTTTAAGAGTATATTACAAGTATTCATTATGATTCTAGCAATTCATAATAAACCTCAGGTTAGATGAATCTGATTCAAAATAACGTTGAATAAAACACCAACATGTTTGAATATGCAGGGTGTGTTACAAGAGAGAGAGTTGCATCGATTTGTATACTGGTCAAATTATGGTTTCAGACCACCACAATTTTGACTAGGCCCCAGAGGTGTCAAATTCAATCAAGGCTGCAATCAAGCATCAGGTCACCCCTGTCCCGCTCAAACCATTCATTAGTTTGACAATGACGAATATTGATTGTGAAAACCTCCTCAATGTGACAGCTAAGCTGTTCTTTCCCAGCTGGGTCACATCAACTTTGCATCTTCCATCAGTCCAAATCAAATCTCACGTCATAGAGCATGTCATTATGGCTGTCTCTCAAATGTGCTTGGCTACAATGCCCTGGATAAAGTCATTACGGCGGAGAAGTGAATGCATTTCTGTTCTTTTGTCCGTCCACAATGCTGGTATGATATAGAAAACATCTAATTTAATGATGTGCATTGTGCATCTCGATCGTTCGAAATTTCTGTTTGTGTGCTGATATGTCTGTGTCAGTGGTGGGGGATGATACATACTAAGATACATCTGGAGAACAGGTGAAAATCATTTTGAAGACAAACCCTCTCCAGAGTAATTAGAGAGAAAACAACATTAAAGAACTTGACCTTTATAAAATGCTGGGAATAACTAATAAAGAACCATGAAGAGAATTTGCCAGATGGCATCTATGTGTACATCAGGTCAACTGTAACTCGGTTCAGAGCTAAGGGCATTTTAGGCCATCTAGGCCTAAACTAATAATCATGCAAGACAACATTTGTCTGTCCCAAAACCTAGTGTAATTGTCTTGCTGTCAACTTCCTACGTAGGCAGCATCACACGACAACACATTGCATTAGAACACATTACAAAGACAACATGGTAATACTCTAAGCATAAATATATATGCTGATTAAAATATATTATATTGATTAAAAAAGTTGATTGATTAATCAATAAAGTCAACCCAGCCCTACAAAAAAGCTCTCCACATTTTATCTAGCCTAATTCTAATTCTGTCATTTATGGCACAATGCTTCACCACTAATGACGAGTTTTCCTGGCAATCCCTGTTTTCACTCTTATACGGTTATATTATATCACTGTTATATAAAAGATCATCTGCATCTGATCAAGATTGCTAACGCACAAGTTAGCTACTGTGATCATCAAACATTCAACAGCATATCAATCAAAACTACCTTGTGTTAGCGAATGAAATGTTGACTGTTAAGCTTTGAGGATAAAAAGCAAAAATGGGATGCACTTGATATAGAGGGTATGCATTGACGTCATTTTCCCGCCAGAACACGCCCCGACTGGCAAAAGAGCTAGATGCAGGACTGGATTTAAATGGGGAAACTGCGAAAATCTGAGTAAAACAAATGTTTATCAGCTTCGCTGCCTGGAGTCCAGTTGTTTCTTGCAGTGATCTATTTGCTTCTCTTTTCTATAGCTTTTGACCTGTCTGTAAAACATACCCTTGAATTCTTGTAAAATGTATTCGTACAAATAAATCTGAACAGCATTTACGCTGAAGACCAATGTTGCCACTCAATTTGCGAGAGTGCAGAGCTCAGAATATGTACACCACTCAAAACTAGTAGATAGTATGTATCTCGCTGCTTCACTACCATAGTATGATGCATCGTTGGAGAAATCAACTAGCTAGTTGCAATTGTTTCCCGAAATCCATTGTTGCAAAGTATCGTTCAACCACGTTGGTTTCGCACATGGTGGAGTACTAACTACTTTTTGTCACGATTAGCCATGCACTCCTGGGGTAACATGGACTTCATTTCCCCTCATACTCCTCCCTGGACTGATTAAACCAAACACCTACACTGAACTGATTGCACACACACCTGCACTTCATTTACATACTCATAAAGGCCATTTCCACACACCAGTTCTCTGTGAAGTATTGCATTGCCTCGGTTTACTATCGTCCTGATCTTTGTTTTTGTCTGACTGTTTCCCGTGTTACTTATCGGTCTATGGGTGTCCAGGACTGATGTCCACCATGGCAGAGCTGCCGCTGATATCAGTGCGGAGAACCAAGAAGACCATCATTCCAGGGTTCCGTCTTCCAGAGCCTCATCACGTTTCAGCAGAGCTTCCAGAGCCTCATCACGTCTCAGCAGAGCTTCCAGAGCCTCATCACGTCTCAGCAGAGCTTCCAGAGCCTCGTTACTTCTCAGCAGAGCTTCCAGAGCCTCGTCACGTCTCAGCAGAGCTTCCAGAGCCTCGTCTCTTCTCAGCAGACCTTCCAGAGCCTCGTCACGTCTCAGCAGTGCTTCCAGAGCCTCGTCACTTCTCAGCAGAGCTTACAGAGCCTCGTCACTTCTCAGAAGAGCTTCCAGAGCCTCGTCACGTCTCAGCAGAGCTTACAGAGCCTCGTCACTTCTCAGCAGAGCTTCCATAGCCTCGTCACTTCTCAGCAGAGCTTCCAGAGCCTCGTCACTTCTCAGCAGAGCTTCCAGAGCCTCGTCACGTCTCAGCAGAGCTTCCAGAGCCTCGTCACTTCTCAGCAGAACTTCCAGAGCCTCGTCACTTCTCAGCAGAGCTTCCAGAGCCTCGTCACTTCTCAGCAGAGCTTCCAGAGCCTCGTCACTTCTCAGCAGACCTTCCAGAGCCTCGGCACTTCTCAGCAGAGCTTCCAGAGCCTCGTCACTTCTCAGCAGACCTGCCAGAGCCTCGTCACTTCTCAGCAGTGCTTCCAGAGCCTCGTCACTTCTCAGCAGAGCTTCCAGAGCCTCGTCACTTCCCAGCAGACCTTCCAGAGCCTCGTCACTTCTCAGCAGAGCTTCCAGAGCCTCGTCACGTCTCAGCAGAGTTTCCAGAGCCTCGCCACGTCCAGCCAGAGCTTCCAGAGCCTCACCACGTCCAGTCAGAGCTTCCGGAGCCTCGCCACGTCCAACCAGAGCTTCCAGAGTCTCGTCCCGCCGAGACAGCCCAGCCAGAGTGTCGTCCCGCTGAGACAGCCCCGTCAGAGACTTTTGGGGACCCGGCTGCCCCTAATCCAGGGATTTACCCTAAATATTTTTTTGGGGGTGGGCCCTATGTCCCAGCCACGGCCGCCCGAGGGGTCTTTACCACCGTGGCCACCTGAGGGGTCTTTATCACCGCCCGAGGGGTCTTCACCGCCGTGGCCGCCTGAGGGATCCCCACCACCATGGGGGTGGGGACCACCTCCCACAGCTCCGCCCTGGACGCCCGAGGGTCCGACAGCTCCGCCCTGCTGGACCCCCGAGGGTCTGACAGCTCCGCCCTGGCCGCGCCCACAGTCTGCTCCACCCTGGACACCCGAGGTTCAGACAGCTCCGCCCTGGCCTTCAACTCGTCCTGCTCCGCCCTGGCCTTCGCCTTGTCCTGCTCCGCCCTGGCCTTTGCCTCGTCCTGATGCGGCCTGGCCTTCGCCTCGTCCTGCTCCGGCCACGCTCTGTGGCCCAGGCCCGCCTTTGCTACCTCATGGTCCCATTCCCCTGCATGGACCTGGCCCTCCTTCCCTCCACCAAGACCACCTCCGCTTCACCACCTTCCTGAACTCATGTTTGTTTTTGAGCGTCTGGAAGCCGCTCTTAAAGGGGGGGCTATGTCACGATTAGCCATGCACTCCTGGGGTAACATGGACTTCATTTCCCATCATACACCTCCCTAGACTGATTACACCAAACACCTGCACTGAATTGATTGCACACACACCTGCACTTCATTTACTCACTCATAAAGGCCATTTCCACACACTAGTTCTCAGCGAAGTATTGCATTGCTCCGGTTTTCTATCGTCCTGATCTCTGTTCTTGTCTGACTGTTTCCTGTGTTACTTACCTCTGCCTGGATACCGACTCCCGTTTGCTTGCCGCCTGCCTCGACCATCGCCTGCTGACTATCCCTGGATTTCCTCTGATACTGCTGTTTTCCTGTGATATTGATCTTTGATTGTTCGACTCTGCTTCCTAATAAACACGCTGCATTTGGATTCCCCAGACTCACATGATTCATTTCACTTTTAATGAAACTGTTTGAGATCCAATTAGCGCTATATTTTTATATTTAAAAATTACAGACATGTCATCTGAGGACTATTTCTAATTGTTCTCAATTATTTTGCTTTATCACCAGACTCAATATTTGGCTCGTTCTTCCATGGTAGAGCACGTTCGCACATGCGAACTCTTCAAACACGGTACTTTAAATATTTTAACAAACTAAAAGACGTAAATTACATTTGTATGTATTCTAAATAAAAGGCACCGGTTGTACTGAATGTCATGTTATTTTGCTCAAGATAAGGTTTTATTACATCCAAATTTATTACATACATTTTTTGAGGACTTTTTACTTACATGATTTAGCCTAGTATTCTGCTGTGATATTGAAATTGAAATCAAGAATTGTGAAATTTCAATGGTATTAAATGTAGATATCACCACAACCTTATTTCTAAAACAAATAATTGATATACCTACGCTATCTCACGACCAATTCGTACGAATTTGACGAATGATTAAAAAGTATCTAATTCGTACTACCTCACTCGTACGAATTCATACGATTTGTCTAAACCCACGTGATGGGTAGGTTTAGGGGCGGGGTAAGGGGTAGGTCATTCGTACAAATTCATACAAATTGGCCAATTCGTAAAATATGTATGATTTAGCAAAATTGTACTAATTCATGTGACCCAAGTGAGGTCATATGAATTGTTACGAGTAGCCACTTTTTAATCATTCGTCGAATTCGTATGACTTGGTCGTGAGATCGGGTTGGTATATTCTATCTGGCCAGTACTGTGACAATCCAAAATACAATAGTGTTTAGACTGCCTTTGGCGGTCAGTAGGAATGAAACAGAACCAGCTATTTATGGGTCACACATGTCTGAAAGAGTCTGTTCTCGCTTAATGAGTCAGTGAGATTTCAAACTTGTAATGAACCAGGTTTACATGTCAGAAAGAAATATCGTGAACCGTTCATCCTGCTCATGTCAGAAAAGATATGGTTCAGTAAGTCGACTCAGACAGATTCAGCCTGATTCATGAACAAATTTCTTTTTGTGAACCATTTGAAACAAATCCATGAGAAGATCTGACTCGGATGAAGAATTCGTTCGCCAATTGGACATGGTTAAAAATCGCACAGATCCACTTGCCATGATTGTAAGTGTATTGATGTAGGTGAAAATGTGTAATGACACATGACAGAGGAAGAGATTGTCCCACACTTCATATCTACACCTTCATTACCCTCCTTCCCGTGCTTTCTTTCTCCCTCTTTCTCTATCAATTTCATAGTCCCTCTTCTCCTTTTTTTTCTAATTTTCTCTCTGACTGGAGATTGAGCAGGTGTGTCACTTTCCTCCACTGCCAGCTCCCCTCTCACATTGCTACGCCCTCTGCGCTGTGTTAATCGCCTGATCTTGGCGTAACTTTCCCAGCCATTTCTCCAAATATTCTCCCATCCTCCACTAGCTGCACAGGTCACCTGCTATATTTACAGCCTTAAGGCTGGCAGCCTTTTTGTGAGTGTGTTTGCAAGCTTTCAGAGCGGAGAAAACAATGGAGGTTGACAGGAAAATAGGGGAAACTCTCTATTGATTTGACCTATCCCTTACACACTGTGAATGGCATTCACTGCTGATGGCGCCCTGTGTGCAGTCTGGGCCTTTTCAGAGAGTCTCTGACTGCGGTCATCGACACCACATTTTCAAAGGATGACTCATTATGGGTACACAAAAGAAGCAACAGAGCTGAGACCAATTTGAACACTTAAACACAGCTGGGATGAAAACTTCCCAGTGAATTACCTATAAGGGGTATAAACTGAAAATGTCGAAATGCCAATTAAAAAGGTCCAACAGCAGCTGTGAGGATTACACAATGCTGTGTATTAGTCAGGTTCTGTAAATGAGACTCCTTTGATTAAGATGCGAGAGGTACCTGGAACAAGCTTCATATTGAAGGCCTCTGTTGATCATGTCAGTGACTAATGGTTTGCGTTTCAGCTGTGTAAATTTTAACCTTGAAATATTAAAGTTTGCATGAACTGTTCATGTTTATAGTTCATGTTTATTTTTTTAATTAACTAAATGTATTATTTTATTATTATATTACTTTTCGCAGTAATAGTAGAATTCATTATAATAGTAATGAATTAATTTATTAAATGTTTTTACTCCATATACATTTACTTCAGTTCATATATATTTTACTGACACTCTAAATTGAGGCATGCATGCCTGTTTCTGTTCTAACATTCATTTACAGTACTGTACCTGTGACGAGTTGACCACATGTTGCATTTTGCGGTTTTGCACAAATTAGTTTTGAATGTAAAATTGTTGGCCAGTGTTCTGCAAGTCAAAACAGGTAAGACAGATACTATTTTTTATCAAAGGAGACAGTCCAGCGGTAGTTATGATTACAATATAGTGAATTTACAGGTGAAATAGTTTGTCAGCAGAAATGGTAACTGTGTGGAAACAGTTTTGGGTAAAATTGCTTTTATTCAACAGGCAATATTGACTAACTCATATTTTAGACACAACACTGCAAAAAAAAAAAAACAAAAACCTTCCAAACAACTGATATATAAAGTTACTTTCCTGAGTGAATCAACATTTATTAAACAGTAGGTTGAGATGATTCATAAAGACAATAACTTGTTTAATTCCTGAATCAATACGCATTTTTACCCAAATCAATTGAGGAAATGAATCAAATGACTCGCTCATAGACAGTCACTTGCACTATTTTTTAATGAACCAGTTTTTTTTATATAATATACTATACTATACTATACTATAC
>JAOTRC010000008.1:26229387-26239869 GCA_027497675.1 Cyprinella lutrensis | reverse complement strand
AACCCACGTGATGGGTAGGTTTAGGGGCGGGGTAAGGGGTAGGTCATTCGTACGAATTCATATGAATTGGCCAATTCGCAAAATATGTACGATTTAGCAAAATCGTACTAATTCGTACGAGTGAGGTCGTATGAATTGTTACGAATTAGCCAATTTTAATCATTTGTCGAATTTGTACGATTTGGTCTTGAGATCGGGTTGGATATACTGGATATATATCGCTATCGCTATACTCATATACGGTTTTAGTAATATGGCCCGTACGCAATTGTGTTAAATAACCATGATAACAATATTGACCAAAATAAAAGAGCAGCCTCAGAAGATGGATTCGAAAAGAATATATGCTCTGTTCTCCTCCACAACCTACTTTGCTGCCTATGTGGCTGAATGATAATCGAATGCCTGCTACAGACTGTGCATTCACACTGTACAACATGCATCTAATAAACTTGGGTACAACATATATGTAGATGTATGATGATGACACCTACTGAATCATAGGCTACAACGCAAGTTAGTATAGAAGACTAAATGAATGATAATGGCTAGGGAAAAGAGGCCAACTTGGCACCCCAATCTTGAAAATTGAGCTTGATGTAACAAGTTTTATGTCCCGTCGATGAATACACCATTTCATGTTGCATTTTTAATGACTAGACAGTGGAAGAACTGTAGTTCATATCTGTAAACACTATGAGATGATCATGCTACAGTTCTGACACTGTCAGATCGCTGGCTATCTTTGGTGACAAGACCACAGAGCCTCGACTACAGAAATCGCCACAATTTGTCATCTTTCGTCTGGGACAGCGCAAACTGTCTTTTTGTGTGGTTCATGGGAATACTTCCTTTTTTCCGTCATTTTTATGATGTGTTGGGCCTGTTCCTAATAACATTTCCTCAATTATTGGTTTAAAGTGCTTATAGGTGAAATAACCTTTAACTCAAAATTCAGGCTAATTGTGTTTTTGTTCTCTTCCTGTCAATCCTAATTGCTGCAGATATGAGTTTTCCCAAGGCAAAATTACATCAGTGCTGTTTCGCTACGCTGTTGATGGTCTTAACTCGAGTTGTGGCTAAATGTTCTGGATTGTATTACCACGCTACACTGCCTATCACTCTTCATTTAGAGTGAACAGTTCTAGTTTACAGTTCATACTCGACAGAGCATATACAGCAATTCAAACACCCTAGGGTTGTGTGTTTTACACTTTTCAGAGCTTATTACAGCAACACATTTGGAGCCTTTCAAGAGTATTCATACTCATTCAGGGAGCATTCCGAGAATAAAAAGTTTTACGGGACTGGCTCTTTAAAAAAAGCAGAAGTAGAATGATTTAGCAAAATAATTAAGATTAAATAAGATTTAACTTGGATGACTGCATGACATGAGTAATGTTGTGGACTTTATGATGCACGTGTAATAGTCATTATTGTAATTGAGTGGCTATGACGCAAGAGACCGGTGGGCTTTCAGGGCTTACATGCATTAGATAATTTATAAGCTCCCTGACAATACTCACCCACAAAGCAAGTTGTTTTGTCTCTGCCGCTGTGTCAACTAATGGAGGGAGTCCTCTTATGAATGACACTAATCCATAAAAACCAACCAAACCAAAACATGACATTTAGATCCACTTCCCTCTAGGGGTTAAACAAGGAAACTCTATCTTAGACAATAAGACATGTACGATGTTATGAATCCTAAGCGGTCATTAACTTGTGTTCTTAATTAAACTTTCAGCAAAGCTGCAGGATCAGTGGCCCAATGAAGCAACCTGAATTAAAATGATTTTCATTTTCAAATATCAAATTATCATTATCCGCCAAAATGTAACACACCCACAATGCACTGTCCTATGTAAACGGCTCCTAAAGGTATACTTCAAGTGAAATCGGAGGACTAACTCGTGTAATATAATTTCGAGCAAAATCAGACCAAAACAAAGTTTGTTTGCATCTGGAGCTTTCTGAAAAGTTTGCTCTGTCTGGTAAGCACCTTTGAACTACCATTGGTCCATGGCAATTACGTAATGGGTAGGTGTGGCTCTGAGGCTCTCCTTTCTTTAATGTGGAAATCCTCTACGGTTAATTTTATTTTGTTCAGTCTGTCGAGATCAGATAAGAGTAAACACTTGAACAAACTGGAGAGCTAGAAACTTAAGTTGTAATTTTAATTAAAAGTAACATTGACACCATTTTACATGTTTAATACTGTAAAGCCTCTTGCTTTAATCCATTGTATAAGTGCTATTTAAATAAACCTGACTTCACTTTACTTGGGGACTGAATTCCAGAGCCGGTCCATACACATCCACATTAGGCGACTATGGACATTACTCCATGTTACATTACCATTTATTTTCATTTCTAAACAGCACACTTAGCAGTATGGTCAGTGTCAGGATGCTTGCTAACAGTATACTGCTGAAAAGGTCTTTCAAACTTCTTTTTATCCCTAAGCAAAGAACGAAAAAAACCACAAATACATACCACTAAATAGCTCTAACCAGGGCTGCATTCCCACACAAAGATGTAACTACAGTAGCTGCTTATCCACCATTGTAAAATGCATCAATGGAAAAATAAACTAGTCATGACTTTTCCCAAAACTTTTTCATTATGTATCTATGCATATGCCTATAAAAATGCAGCTGATTGTTAACGCTCCAAAAATACATATATATATATATATTTTTACTGTCAGAAGAACATTGTTCTGGTTGTGTTTCGGCACTGTGTGATTGTGCAGATGATGGTTATTTTACTGCTTAAAAACAGTATTGCTAGGCTTAAGAGATATTACCAGTTTAGATGAAAAGGAATCTCAAGTTGACAAGACATTACTGTCGCTTTATCCTTTAATGTGCACACCTTCACAAACTTATTAAAAGTGTTATTAAACTGTAATTAACTTATTAAACTATTATTGTCTTATATGTTTGGGGAAGAAATGGAATCAATTCTAGCTGTGGTTGGAAGCAAAAGAAAGGCAAACAAACAGCATGTTATTGCTTTTTACCCAAGCCAAATGTAATATGTGTCATATTATCTGTGTAAAATAAGCTGAATTAATTTAAAAGGGACCTATTGTGCCTCTTTTCACAAGATGAAAAACAAATAGTTGATGTCCCCAGGGTGTGTATGTGAAGTCTTAGTTCAAAATACCCCACAGATCATTTTTGTAGCATTTAAAAATCGCCAAATTTGGGCTTCTGCAAAAACGCAGCATTTTAGTGTTTCCCTTTAAATGCTAATGAGCTGCCGCTACCACCCCACTTTTCCGACGAGAGAATAAGTCCTGTGTATAAGCAGTATCATGTAATACATTAACATACATGAACTCTTATAGCAAACATGAAACGTCTTCATTGATAGCTGCCAGTGCAGCCAGCAAGTACTCATCCCAGGTCGTCATATACAATGCTTTTGCCTTTAGCTTCAGCATAGACATCCAACAAACATGGCACCCTTTAGCGTAAATATGAGACACAGATATACTGTATATGGGGCAGAAGGAGCCTCCTAGTGGTCTAACCCCGATCAACCCCAGACCTAAACCTACCCATACTCTGTGCATGTAATATTGACGCTAAAGGGTGCCATGTGTATTGGATGTCTACGCTTTGGCAAAAGCGTCGTATATGATGCCTTGGGATGAGAATGCGTTGGTGCAGCAAATGTGTACAACTCTCAACTCGCTGAGAACTCCTGGCAGTGTGTCAACACTTGTGGGCGGGGCCTGTGGCTTTAGTGACGTCACTAGATACGCATTCTGAAAACAGTTCATTAGGACACACTGGTTATGATTTATGGGGATTTTCAAAAAAGGAGTGGGTGGATTTTTATCACTGTAGGGTGGTTGTGATCACACACTGCCAACACACGTTTATGTCCAAACACCATGTAAAAGCGATTTTTGCATAATAGGTCTAAATTAGCCAAAATATTTAATCAATGAGGATGCAAGAGGGCGAAGTTTGTGTGGAACTTTGTAAGTTCTGTGAGCGTTGATTCTGCGCGGCACAGCTTGATAAGTTGATAAACACTAACAAGTGGGTTACAGCATAAGTAATCCAGTTTTTTTTTATTTTTAGATTAATTTTAAATAAAGAATTTTTAAACTTTATAAAACATAAAACTTCTTAAGGCCTCTTGGGAAAAACACATGAGCAGATCGCTCCACTACAAGGCTTTAGTGTCTCGAGCACTGGTAAGCTGATGTGTCAAGCTGATTTCCTAAGTGCCCGCATGTTTTCCAAGGTTTGTTTTATCTTTCCAAATGTATCGGCATCTTTCCCCTAAATAGAGCTTAATTTTGTTTTCATTTTCTTTGTTCACATTGCTTAAACAAATCATTAGTGCAACCGCAGGAGGGAGATGTCTTTTCATGCAAACCCTCCCAATGGGTCATGGTTCACATAGTAACTTGATGTGTGTTAATTCTACCAACAAACACCACCATGTCCCACAGTTTTGTTTTTTATACATCAATGAACTTTTGGCCAGGCAAGAAGACAGCATATAATGTGTGATGCTAGAAATGGGTCACTTGGTAAATTGTTTAACTCTAGATCTGTGATATCAAACATAAATCTATAGTAAAATCTGCATGTTGTGTTTCATATACATTACAATTCCCCATTTAATCATTTAGAATACACTTTTATCCAAATGAGGAGAGCAATCGAACCAGTTATATACATAAATGTAATCGTTTTTTGCAACACAACACTCCATTTCTGTCTGGTGTACATGTTTCCATGTAGTGTTTAATGTAGTGTTATGTTTAATTAATGTACTTTAATTTAAAACTACTTATAGTGTACTTACCTAGAAAGTACAGGCTAATATAAGGTAAGTACATGGAAGAGGGGTAGGTTTGGGGGTAGGTTCAGGGTTAGTACTAGTTATTACCCAGTAACTGTACTTACTAAAATAAGTACATAGTATTTACATGGGTATCTGGACTGTAAAAGGAAGCGTTACCTGCATGTGTTCTTCCACTTAAGGTACACAAAAGGAAATTAAATATTATACAAATTTCTAAAGGTGGGATTTTTAAACACCTGTCCCTAAAGTCTAAACCTTCAACCTTCAAACGTCAAAGCTTCTTAAGCATTTTTAAAAATGTTCAAACAACATTGTCATTCCAACATTCAGTCTTGACAAACTTTTCTACAGGTAGTTAAAATTTTAGTCGTGTAAATGTCTTATTTTTAATTCTAATTCAACTTGCCATTTTCGATTCAATACTAAATGGTGCACAACTCTGGTATGCAGGAAGTCTCTCAACATCCTTGTGGACGGCTGTTTGCCCTCTCTACACAAGCAGCGTGTCTGACTGTGTTTCCTTTGGAGAGCAAGGAGAGAGGTTGCGGGCTGTTTTTCCTCTGAGCAGTCTGCTTTTTGATAGCAGGGCTTTGAACCTTATCTTCCCAGCAAGAGTGATGCGGGCCGAGTCTTCACCAAACAGTATACTTCTTGCATCACACTTGGCTTGCATAACTTGTTTCTTTGCCCATCTCTGTAGCCTCTTCACCGAGATCAGCCTTCCTTTCAGACTCTGCAACATTCTCTACAGTTCTAGCTGTCACAACTTGTTGAGCAAAGTCCCTTGAAAGCTCCTGGAGCTGAGCTCTGAGATCTTGGCATCTTGAGACTTCTTTTCGCTGTTGGATTTTTCATCCTTTTTAAAAATATTTTTAAAAATGTAATTGGAAAGTCACATCTGAAACTTCAGCATTATTACTCCATTCTTCAGTGTCCCATGAGCTTTCAGAAATCATTCTAATATGCTGATTTGTTGCTCAAGAAACTTTCCTTATTATCACTTTTGAAAACTGCCTAATGTATTTTCTGCTTATTGTTGTGAAAACTTCTTGGTTACTGTTAGCTTTGTTCCACGATGGAGGAAATTGAGACATTGTGTTGATGTAGTGACAATAGGGGTCACAATTGGGAGGCACAAACACCTCTTATACTTCAGAAAGGGGCAACGAAAATTGGTCAGTGGAATTTGCATGCCATTCCACTGGACATATGGGTATAAAGGAGGCAGCTTGCTCTACTCATTCAGTGCTGAGGAGCAGAGACAGTGTTCCGAGCACTGTAGTTTGTTGGAGTTGGAGTTTACTTTTTTGGCGCTTTAGAAGTCGGCAAGCTGCTTTGTAACTTTTCTTTAAATAAAGAATAAAAACTTACAGCTGTGCAGACCAGGAGTTTGTGCAGGGGAAACTCTTCTTTTTTCCTATGCAAAAAAAGGATCCTACGACAACAAAATCCTCCCTGAAGGGAGGTTAGCATGTACAATACATCACATGGACTTACCGCATGGGAAGTATCACAAATTGAAAGAAATCTCTGTGGTGGATTCAGGCTGAGAAGGGAGAAACTATACATCAACAGTGACTGGGAAGACAGGGTTTACCAACAGGCAAACTGAATCAAAACCGAACATATACATCATATGTGTTTACCTTTCGGGGAATCAGCATATATGGAGCACTTAGCCCAAGTACAAGACCTCACCTGAAAACAGGCTAAGTATGAGTAACGGGCCTGGCAGCGCATTCCTCTGCAGCAAAACATACGCCATCACCTCAAGGAGGGGAAAGGCACAGTATGCAAAAGCTATTCACGGCCTGTTTGTCAAAAATGTTCTTGTTCGAATCTGATAACTCTCGAGACAAAACTAGCTAAACCCAGAGATTGTAAAATCTTGCAAAGGTATTGGATGTAGCCCAGCCTCCCTCTCTACAGATGTCGGTTAGAGAGCCACAATTCATTGATGTCCAGGAGGATGCAACACCCCTAAACACCCCTAAAACAGACAGAAAGCTTGTCCAGAGAATTAGTCCAAATAAATGTGCCAGGTGCACACTGGACACACCAAGTAAAAGGCTGGGTCTGCCTCTATATGAGGGAGTACTTACAATACAAGTTCACCACTTTATCCCTAAAAGGGGTTGTGGGTACTTTGTGCACATTGCTGCAGCCTTTTCACCCTGTAGCCCAAGACTGGTTGCCCACTGAAGCCAAGCAGGGTTGAGCCTGGTTAGTACCTGGAAAACCAGGTTGCTACTGGAAGAGGTGTTGGTGAGGCCAGCAGGGGGTGCTCACACGGTGATCTGTGTGGGTCCTCCTGACGCCCCAGTGTAGTGATGAGGACACTATACTGTCAAAGAGCACCATCCTTCGGATAAGTCGTTAAACCAAGGTCATGACTCTCTGTGGTCACAAAAAAATCCCAGGATGTCATGATCAGAATATAATCCCATCCACTTTGAAGTGGTACTAACTGCAGTGGAAAAGCAAACCAAGCTAAAGTGAACCGAGCCATGCCGTGCCGAACAGAATCATGCCACGCAGTGGCGAAGCGAAGCGAGCCGAACCTTGCGGTGCCAACCCGTACTGAGCCGTACCGAGCCATACCAGCAGTGGAAAAGCGCCATAACTCCAAGGGCAACAGGGCTCTCTGCAGAGCAAGCGGCACCAAGGAGAGGTCGCAAGAGGGAATTAGGTGTGGCCTCTGAGGATTTAACCTCCTTGAGCTTCTGAGGAGCCTATTGATCAGGTCATACTTTCCTAAGGGCTTACTTTCCACTACACTGATGTGCTGCTATAGCGGATAACCATCTCTCCAACCTTTCATGCAGAAAGGGAAGCACCAAGCTGTATTTTTTTTAAAGAAAACCAACTAGCTAAGTCGCCACTTCAATCATACTGCCGCCTCGAAGGGAGGAAGGCTCTGGCTCAAGATAATCTACTCAGGTCTTCTGCATCCCACCTTGGGGCCAGATGTGGATGTTCAAGAGGTCTCAGCTCACATGCCAGATTGTGCGCTGCTCTGAGAAAGGAGGTCCTTCCTCGGAATTATTTGACAGGGAGGGGCGGTTGCAAGGAGAGTGAGCTCAGCAAACAAAGTCTGGTTGGACCAGAAAGGCGCAACCAGCCAGACTTGCTCTACATCTCCTCCGATTTTGCCCAGCACCTGTGCAAATAGGCTGACTGGGGGAAACGTATATTTGCGTAGGCCGCAGGACGAACTGTCCAGCTGTGTGCACAGAACCTGTGCAAACAGGCTCACTTGGGGAAACTTATATTTGCGTAGGCCCCAGGGCCAGCTTTTTCCAGCTGTGTGCCACTGCATATGTGCAGAGCAGAGCCTCGGTCAGGGAGTAACATAGTAGAACCACTTATGGGATGGAGTCTCCACTATCCTCAAAGTGTCACTCTACGCAAGAATGCGTCTGCTGCACGATTAAGCTTGCCTGGGATGTGAGTGGCTTGCAGTGACTTCAGTCATTGCTGACACTAAAGGAGGAGATGGCAGGCGACTTGTAACATGCAAGGTGAGTGTATGCCGCCCTGGCAGTTTATATGTACCATTGTACATATAAACACGTGCTTGCCCGGGAGCAGAGGTCAAAACCTCTTCAGGGGCAGCAGTACTGCCAACAGCTCGAGGCAGTTGATGTGCCAACACATCCGGGGCCCTGTCCAGGGTCCTGAGACTGCATGTCAGTTTCATACAGTACCCCATCTTGTGCCTTGAGGGAACCTCTGCCAATAGAAATTCAAAGTTTGTCCAAAGACTGAAGTGCAGTGACAGATCGGCGTTGTGGTCATGCGATGTGCAAGGTGGTTTTCAACCTATAGTCAGTGGAACGTTGAATGCTTTACATTCTCTGTGGAATGTTGTTACGGGATTGTATCTTTTATTTTATTTTGGAGGCATATGATTTTTTTGTCTGCTTTGATGCACTTGACATAAAGGCTTCACCACGGACTTTGAGCAGTGAATGAACTTTAACATTTGGCAAGGGCCTTTGGTCGGGTCATCTAGTGATAATCATAGAGAGCACATCATCATCTCAACAATGTATCCAGTGATGATGTGTATTCCTCTAGGTCAGTGTGACTGTTGTGTGTAACATCCTCTTTGAACACATTCCAGTCAGTACAATTAAAGCAGTCTTCAATAGCCGGGCTTACACCCTCATGCCATTTTTGATGTTCTTGGTGGATAGTTTCTCACATTTCTTCAATGGATTGTAAGTGGGGATTAGCAGCACAGAATATAATGGTAGTGGTTGAGGATAGATCTCCTGATTTGGTTGTAAAAGTGCTTTGGGTGTACAGCAGTACATATGAAAGCACTATATAAAGACCTCATTCATTCATATACGATCTGAATGGTTGAGGTATGAGTTGTGGATGATTTTATAGGCTTCCACTGTTTTGACTCCTTTAAACATTTTATAAGGTCTTCACGAGTTGTCATTGCCATCATATACCATCATATATACAAACATACAGTGAGTACAATTGGCCCATTACACAGAATTTGTATGGAAGTTCGACAAATTGGCGCAAGAAAGCGTCCTTTCTCCGCATCTGCACCTTCATCTCTGCAAGGTTGAACCATAGGTAGTGCTCCTGGACCACCAAGGTGGACATAGCCAGACCAAATGCCTGCACGGTGACCTCCGATGCCCATTAGGCAAAAATGAGACCTGGGTCAGGACCACCCTTTTGGCATGTCCAAGGAATGCAGGGTGGGGGAATCCTGTCCAGCAGCGCTGCAAGTTCTTGCCGTCATGGACAACGTGAACTTACATGCTTTGGATTGTGGCCACGTTTTGCAACACAGTTGCACCACAATTGCCCACTCAACATCAGAGTATGTCCTGAAAGCCCAGCTATCAAGGGTACTAAGAATGGAAGAAGAAGCTGCAAAGCATGCTCTAGCATTTAAAGATGCCTAGCAGCAGAAGGACCAGGATGGTGAGCAACTAAGTTGATTTCCTGCTTTACTAATTGTTATTGACAGCATATGTCATAGTTTTGATTTAGTTTTAAAATGGGAGAATGGGTTTTTACAGATGTTAGAAATGTGGCTTTTAAATGAAAGACTGGTATCAAAGAGAACATCCGGTTCGGAACGTATGTCGAAGACTTGACAGAGCAGCTATCTAGTGTTAAACAGTATTCTAGGTTATTATGTGCTGAGTTTTTGATCCAATAATTAGAAACTTTGTTTTTTTTTTCAGAAGAAGATTAAATTAATACATAGACAAGACACTATAAGAGAACATATGATTACATGGTAAAATGGGATAAGGATATAGGAACTAGGTCAATTTGTCTGTTTTTAGAGATAATTTAGAACGAGACTCTACATTCCTTTGAGTTATAAACCATATCATGATGATTTGTCTTTGTTACCATGGTAACCATAGGCCTGGGGTGCGTTTCCCGAAAGAATCGTTAGCCAACTATGGTAGTAAGTTCCGTCGTTATCAGCATAGTTTAACGAGTCGGTGTTTCCCGAAACCATCGTTCCAACGAACATTAAGGCCGTGTGTCCACCAAAGCGTTTTTCCACGCGCCTGGCGTTTGTTTTCAATTGTTTCCAATGGGAGCGCCGCGTTTTTTAAACGCCATGAGCGTGACGAGGCGCTGAGCGTTTTTTTC
>JAOTRC010000008.1:25915589-25925769 GCA_027497675.1 Cyprinella lutrensis | reverse complement strand
TCAACCAAAAATCTATTGATTTTCAATCATAATTCCCGGTCAACTATATGTCGATGCATTTTCAATCACATTTCCCGCTCAACTAAATGTCGATGACTTTTCAACAACAGTGTAGTTTCCCGGTCAACTATAAATCAATTACTTTTCAACACATTCAGCGATCGCCCGGTAAACCAAATATCAATGCTAAATCAAACATAAAGATAACTATAGATCAATGTTGTTCCAATATCGTTGCCATCAACATTAAAAACATTTCCTATTTCCTAAAACATGGCCTATTTCTCTCAAATATTGTTCACAAATGCGTCTAAATCTGTGTTAGTGAGCTCTTCTCCTTTGCCGAGATCATCAGTCCACCTCACAGGTGTTTCATATGTTCAGCGTAGGATTACCAACCTGTGTTTTCAATTGAAGCACTGTGTTGTACTACTGGTCAAGTCTTATGTCTACCGGTCAAGTCTTATGAGCAAAATATATATCCAGGAGTATAATTCTGAAAATAGATCAGTAGTAGACCCCTTAAATAATATATGTACAAAATATGATAGTTCTATCTGTTAATTAAGATGTTTTTACGTACTACTTTTTGTAATAGTATAAGACATCTTCTCATCTGGTCATGTGACCTTTCACACTAGTCACATGATATTGATGGATTTTAATCTAGACAATATATTTTATCATTTAAAAGTTGGATTTCTTGCCCAAAGTCAATAACAACCTTTTTAGAGCTTCCAGAAATAAGAAAAAAGTTGCGGTCACAAAAAAAGTTGCGGTGGGATTACATAAAATGTAATTTACTCCTGTGATGAGGAGAAAGCTAAAGTCTTCAGTGTCACATGATCCTTTAGAAAACATTATTATTGTCATTTTTTTATTATGATTATTATCAATGTTGAATACAATTGGTTCTGTTTCATACTTATATATGTTTTTTTTCTATTTTTCTTTTATTAATGTCAAATATGTCTATGTCAAATAAATGCTGCTCTTTTGAACTATCAAAGAATCCTAAAAAAATAGGCGGGAAAAAAAACTTGGTTTCCACAAAGATAGGAAGCAGCACAACTGTTTTCCACATTTATGACAATAAAAGGACAATATTAATAATTGAGCAACAATAATAATAGAGCAGCACTATAATACACGTGAGCTGTGGCATCTGCTGATTACAACAGATTATGATTGTCTTGTACCAGTTAAGAAAGCAAAATTGTGTTTGAAAATTACAGTCTGTGGATAACGCAGTCTCATCCCAAAAAGTCATATAACTGACGTCTTGGGACGTCTTTTGACCATACGTCAATATCCGCCTTTTTAGGGCCCCCTTAAACGTCGGTAGATGGCGATCCCGGGCCGTCATACAACTGACACTTTACCTTTAACGTCAGTTAGGTGACTGGTTAGGTTTAGGGGTAGGTTTAGGTTTGGGGTAGAGGTAGGATCCCATAACCTCATCTACCGACGTTTAAGGGGGCCCCAAAACGGTGAATATTGACGTATGGTCAAAGGACGTCCCAAGTCTGTGGGATAAGTGGAAGACTGTCCCATAGCCTACTATTGTAAAGCTTAAAATATTGAAATTTTGAAAATGTGTATGCATCTCTACAAGAGTTTATATCTATCATGATCTAACAGAAGCTTTAATGGAAAGATAATGTTTCCTTGATAAATATAGAGATGTTTTACTCAAGATGCCTTCAAAGGAGCGAGAAAAGATGAGCATAATGTCAATCGCATATACATTTTGATTATCTAAAAGCGTTTTTTTTTTCTTCACACTATAACATTTTGACATTTAGATCGAATAAAACGCTAACAATACAAAACACTAGCTAGGTTAGCAAATCTCCTTAAAAGTGCATAGATATCTGATCTGACTTGTTCATACATTAACACTTTCTTCAACAATTTGATGAGATCAGACCCGTTTTCTTGTTTGTTCATGTGACGTTCGGCAAGCTTATTAAACCAATTTCACGGCCTGTGAAAGAAATGCATCCTTCTCCGTTTAAAAAAAGTGTGATGGGATCACAGAGTTCCTCACTGGATTCTTTCTTACTTCATCTGAGGGGGAAAAAAAGTACTCGACAGACAAATGAAAGCAATGAAGAACTCCAGTGAAGGTTATTAAGTGTCAATCAAAAACCGGGATCAGAATGTCAATGGAAACAGCCTTTTCTTTAGATATGTACAGTAAAAAGAGACCCCTCTTAGTTTTCTTTGGCAATAGAAAAGAGAAAACGTATTTAAAGGAAACGTTCTCAGATTCTTTCGAGTGCGTAACTAATTTCAGGCAGCTGTTTGAGCGCTGGCGTTATTTGTCACTCTTGGTCATGATCCCTCACACTAATCGAAAGCAAGTTTCAGAATCAATGTTCTGAAATTTCTTTTAACAGGCCTGTCGGTTTGTTTTCTTTCCATGTAGATGGATGGAAGTATATTGAGGTCCTGTTTATAATCTTGACACAAACTTTTAACATCCATCATTGTAAAAATTGTCATTAAGTTTTTCAAGTGTCTGACCAGCAGATTTGATCAAGTTTGTCAGATCAGTTTGTTGTAAGATTCTAACCCAACAACTCTACTTAATTAACATAGAGTAGTGGCCAAAAGTGATGTCCAGATTTTTTTTTTACCCTAGATGTTTGATTAAACGATTAGGAAAATATTTTATAAATGTTTAAACGTGAAGTCTGTAACTTTTTTTGTGATCCATTTTCCAAACCGTGTTTTTGTCTTATCCTGAATTGCAACGGTACACCTATAATAAGTGTTTATATTGGGACTATTTTTGACTGGTTTGGGTCGTACCTCTGCGGAGTTGCCCAGTATCTGTGTGACTTGTCATATAAAAAATATAAAAAGAGAGATATAAAATAAAGAAATAAAAAGAGAGAAGTAGCTCTGGCTACAATGTTCTTCTGCAAGACAAATACATTTCTGTTTATTAACTGATAGTGTGCCAAAATTTTAATGAATAGCCTACATTAATTTATTTAGTTGAAGCTTTTATCCAGAGCGACTTGCAATTGCTATATTTGTCAGAGGTCGAACGTCTCTGAAGCAATAGGGTTTAAGTGTCTTGCTCATGGACATGTTGGTGTCTCACAGTGGATTCGAACCCAAGTCTGTCACACCAAAGGCATGTGTCTTATCCACTGTGCCATCACCACTCTTATGATGTTAATATACCTCATTAAAGGTGTATATCTGACAAAATTATTTGGCAAAAGATAGGTTTTATTTTACTGTGCAAAAAAATAAAATAAACACAGTGAACTCAAGACCCAGAGCACAGCCAGCATCCCCCCGCTATGCGGACACAACACCAGAGCCCAACCACAGATGGAAAGCTCGAGCCTGTCACGATGCATGAGCTGCAGTAAAGAGGGCTGAACCAACCATTGCCCAAGAGCCCAAGTGAAATGTCTTATCAGATGCATGAGCCAGGGAGATCATGTGCAACTGTGGGAGTATTAGTGGAGTACAAGGGAATGTAGGAAGACCCCGCCCAAACACCCACCACCAAGAGTGAGCTGCTGCTGGCCTCTGCATTGTTTAATGAATTGGAAGAGGATGTTTACCTTAATCTCCAATCCCACCCAGCTTCAAGTCTCTTGTGTCTCCAGGGTTCCCACCCAGCCACCATCTCCCACCTCCTCTTCCATTAACAGCCAGTTGCTCAGCCCCACCTCTGCTTGTTCCCTTCAGTCCCTTGGCTTCTTTGATGCCACACTACAATGTGGAATTGCCACTCCAGCTAATAAAGAGGATCTCCTCTGCCTCGAGCCACTGATCCTGTCACTCCAACTCGTGCCGTCAACCATCACCATGGACCATTGTCCTTACGGCTCCACCAGGCTCCCTCGTCCCTCCGGCTGCATCTTGGCTCCTCCCTCCCTTGGCTCCAGCATGGACCATTGTTCTTACGGCTCCACCAGTCTCCGTGGTCCCTCCGGATACGCCTTGGCTACTCCCTCCCATGGCACCACCATGGACCATTTTCCTTACAGCTCCACCAGGCTCCCTCGTCCCTCCAGCTCCACCTTGGCTCCTCCCTCCCTTGGCTCCACCATGGAGCATTGTGCTTACGGCTCCACCAGTCTCTCTCGTCCCTCCGGCTTTGCTTTGGCTCCTCCCTCCCATGGCACCACCATGGACCATTGTCCTTACGGCTCCACCAGGCTCCCTTGTCCCTCCGTCTCCGCTTTGGTCTTAACCCTGCATGGGTCATGGACTTATGGGCTTTCGGCTACGCTTCGTCCCTCCACCCCCTCTGCTCCGTCAGGCTCCACCTTGGTCTTCAATCCCACTGGCATCACCTCAAATACTCATCACTGCGTGCCGCCTCTGCCTCCAGGTCCATAGTGTTGCCCGGTCTCATCTGCTCTCCGTTTTCGCCTTGGGCTGCAGCACAATCTGTTACATCTCCGTCCTCTGGAGTTGACAACCAGATCACCACAATGGCTCCTCCCTCACTAGACTCTGCCGTGGGCATACATCCTGGCTGTGGTCTGTGTCCCTGCTTGGCTACTCCTGCTCCTGGATCCTCCTCCCACTATCTCCTCTGGTGTCCCGCTCTTCGCCAGCCCCTCGTCCTCCTCCAGAGCCCTCACTTTCCCTCCTCAGTTGAAGTTGAGGGATTTTCTATGTGGATTTACTGAAGGCTGTTTCTGTTTTCCACTCCTTCATTGTGCGCTTCTCTACCCCTACTTAACACGCCACATTATTTTTATAGCAATCTGAGACAGTATCTCTCACTGCGATTTTGGTCACATATTTCTTCAAGTTATAGAATGGCAAATATACAGTACAACAGCCCTCATTTATTATAATGCCTGCTGGGTCATATGGTACTGTGTTTTCTCTGTAGGGTGTTTTAATACAGTCTCTTTAGGAAGCCCCTTTAAGCCAATGTAATTTGATTCTGTCAATGGCCTTGAATTATTGCACAATTCTGTTTCTAATAGCAGAAATAATCGTGCTATCTCCTTTATTACAACCAGTCTCAGCTTGTAACACAAATTTGAGAATGAGGCTCTGGAGAGGCACGTGAAGAGGTTCAGCCTGATGTGTGGTCTGGTCATGCTTTGACCTTCACTGAGACGGTAAGTAAAGCTTCTGCAGACTGAACACCAGGAAATTAAGTTATATTTTCGTCTAGTATTTCAGTTCATGCTGCAAGAGTTAACCGTATCTGATTCATGGACAAAAGCTTTCTGTCTTGCCTTATATTTCTGCAGACAACCAATGAATCCACATAATCCAAGATTTATGTCATTCTGCAGTCAGCACTGAATCCTTGAAAGTGAATAAGCGTTTTGATAAGACAATGGTATAACTCAGACACACATATGGTAAGAGTATATTGTGTGTTCTGCTTTGGCTCTAATCAGGGAACATGGAAAAATAAGATTCTGAATGTTGGAAAATGTTCTGAGACCTCTTGAATCTATGGTTATATCATACTGACAAATATATCATATTTGAGATCCATCTCAAACAAGCATCTATTCGAGATGGTAGTGGACGGAGGGTGGAAATGGGGCTAGAGGTCCTAATTGTTTTGACAGTGGTGGAAGTAGTGCACAAATTGAGTACTTGAGTAAGATAACCTATAAAACCTATGAAATATTACTTCAGATGACTAGACATTCAAGCATTTAATGGGCTCAAACAGCTCACCCGTTTCCAATAGACTTACTTTAATATTAAAATTTGGCATCTGTAACTTACTTTTTGCACCATCAGTCATGCTATAGGCCCACTTGTAATTAATCTTTTGATCGAGATAGAATACTTAATTATACTTTTAATTATACGTAAACTTGGATTGAGTAGCCTATTAAATACTTTTTAACATAGTTTTACATACTGTCTTATATTATTTGAAAATATTGTTTAATAAATAAAACAGATATGTTCCTAAATTGTTCCTAATTATGTGAAATTTTTTAAAGTCCACTAGTAGTGTACATGGGAATTTACTTCAAAACTTCGTCATTTGTGACATAATGATTCTGGGGAATGGTGGAGAACGCAACATCCAATTTTAAATCGGATTTCTGTGCTATAGCGCAACCAATCATGCCCTAAATCTCAAATCTAATTTGACGACCCATTTTATTATTGGGTAACGGGGGAAAAAGATAGACAAATTGGTCGAAAAAAAAAATGTCTAGCTTCTTCTCTGCATGATTGATCGCATCCGGTGGGAATAGCTCTATAGGGATCTATTGTTTCGATTCAAGAGAGTTATTGCATCATACATTGTGTCGCTTAATCGTACTCAGAGTGAAAGGCCCTTAAAGTATGTTGTTCAGGAAATATAATTTTGCCAAAGATGCGCTTTTACTTGAAATGAGGGTTAATTTAAAATCCAAGTCTTCAAAGACGGAAAGTACCATTTCAATCCGTAAAAAAGTTCACACTGTGTATGTTTGAGCTGTTTGCATAAAGAAAAATTGCACCTTTTATGCATTTCATCACTGTTTTCCCGGTCCATCGTATTGGGAGTGTCATTTTGCCGGAACGAGATGATCTCTTTATTTCAAGACACTAAGACATACTGACCCAACAGGGGCTTGTTAGTGGTTTTCCTAAATGAGCATTCAGAGAGATTTATTCTTTTTTGTTGTTGCTGGTGGAAGAGGAACTCAAGGGGATTGTAATGGGTTTTTGAGTTTAAACATGCAACACAGCTGGTCTGTGCAGACTGTGCCATTAGCAACAATATTAGAAACATAAGACACAAATTATGGTGTAAAATAACCAAACCATAATTACTGGTGCTGGAATGAAGACACAAGCTCATTAGACTCATCTGTTCTAATGTTGTGATGGAATTGGTCCAACATGCAGCAGTTATTAAGTCAATATGATAGTCCAGTCCGGACCATACAACTAGGTCCCAGGAGTTAGTGCCATCAGAGAAGTCCACCCTAGAGCCACAATGGGAGCACTGGCACATTGACTTGTGGAGTATGGAGCCAGTCCCCACCCAAGGACCCATGCCAGAACTTTCTTGCCCTCAATCTGTCCTTGGTGACTTCCTAGATGAACCCACTATCCTGCCCGCCCCATTGTTTCAATTCTGTTCGCTGGCTCCATCTACATCCCTGGACTCATCTGCACTGCTGGTGATGCTCGTCTCCTCGGCTCCACCCTCGCTGCTGACTCCCTCCAGCTCTCCGGCTCCACCTCGGACTCCTCCACCACTTGCTCAGCCTTGTGAGACGAATCCTCTGTCTTCAGCTCAGGCCTCAAGGCCCATGACTCCATCTTGGCCCGTCAGCTTCGCCTTGGCTTTGCGCTCCCTCGGCTCCACAGCGGTCAGTCATCCCTCAGGCTCCACCGGGCTCTCCCGATCCTCTGTTTCCGCCTTGGTCCATCGTCCTCCAGGTTTTGCCACAGATTTCCTGTACCTCAGCCCTGCAAACCTTCAGCTCCACCATGCTCCTCTTTCCTTCCGGCTCCTCTTATTGGTGTCACCTCAGTCTTTCAGGTCCCTTTCTCCACCTTTGTCCCACGATGAGCCAGCGGCTTTGCCGTGGCCTTACAGTCCTGTGGCGTCACCCTGGACCATCGTCCTGGCCAAGTCTCCAACTCTCCTGGCATTGCCTCAGTTGGTCCCCAGATGCCACCTGGACTTCCCATCAAGGCTCCACACTGACTCCCACCGTCGTCGTCTTCACTGTGGTTTTGTCACTGGCTGGATTCTCCAGTTCCCTGCCCATCAACAGCTCTGCATACTCCTCCTATACCCTGTCCCTCTGCTGTTGAACTATTTTGGTGCAAGGACACACCGTTGGTGGTTTTCATTCAAGTTTCATTCTTTTCTTTTTTTTGGTCACTCAGCATGACTGCAGTAACATAGCACTCAAACTGAGTTTGGACAATGTGATACTTTAAAATCATAGGAATATACAGCTCACCTTATAGTGAGTAAAGCAGTCCATTTTAGTTCATATTTTCCAGAAAACGCGTTTTGTTTTTTTCTTGTTTTTGGGAGAAACCTGAAAACTGTTGTGACTTGTACTCGAAAGTGACTTACACAGTGCAGTGTTTCAGTTTTGTTTTAAATAAATGTGCCACTATAATTTATGTTTATACTCATGCCCACAAATATATTCCTGCTTTAAAATGTTTGACTTGTGGTGTGAGGGGAACTAAAATAAAAATGTCAAAAAGTGATTTTTAAACTGATGTGATATCTACACCATTTTTCTCTCTCTCTCTCAACAAAGCAATTTTGACCGTGCAATTTAAGCAGTTGACTGAAATCGTATCTATACTTTGCAATATTAAGTGAACTTTTATATTTATAATCTACATTTCACACACATCATCTGGCATCTTGGATGATTTTTTTCCTTCCTCATATTTGGGAGAGGTTTTGTGTCAGAAAGTGTGCATGAGATGCTTCAACCTGGAAATTTGGAACAGATCTTAAGGCTCAAAACTATGTGAACAAAAATGCTTCTAGACTCGATAGATAAATACTAATTTCCAAAATTTATGACAGACCACCTTCAAACAAACCTCCATCTGCTCATGCACGGATCAGCATCTTTCTCCTGACACGTGCTCTGGCATCTGAAGCCCTGTCTGATCTGGTGCTCTTGGGATCAGGCACACGTGCAGAAATGCAGGAGTCCAGGAGCCTCAGGGTTTCCCTGCGCAAACAGCTGCATGCTCTCAATGCTGTCTTCCTCCTGGAAGAATGACATTCCTGGAATGATTAACCTAAATATTTTACTCTCAAATTGAGACCTAGGCTTGCACAAGGAGAGCGAGAGAAGTGTGAGGACAGGTTTGTTGACTCTCTTCAGTAAATAGCAGTGTAAGATCAGAGACGTACGGGTCTTAATTAGCAGCGTGTTTGAGCCACATCTGGGCAGCCAGGCCACGTGCTGACTGATGAGTAACATGAAACCTTTATGATGGGAAAAGACCGGTCAGTTAAACGCTGCACTGAGCAGCCCTGGAGAAAAAAAAATAAAACACACAAGCACCCACAAGCAATTAAATATATGTCTCTTTGGCACTGTGCATTAGCAGTAGCGTTTTAATTGTACATTACCACTGTTTAAATGTGAAATGTTAAAACCATGAGGCTTCTTTAGTGCTTTTAGGCTGTGAGAAATCAAAATGGCGCAAATTAAAATGAGTAATTTGCCCAATTACAGAGCAGTCGAAGCGTTCCTGCTTTCTAATTTAGATGTATAAACATACAGTCTGGAAGCTGAGATATTTATCAAAGATGTTTTGCTTTTTAAAGCGTTAGTGTTCCAGTCGGCGAGAATGACTGCTGGGGTTCAGACACGATTCTCAAAATACCACAGTCACGATTACTGTAAAACCATCATCGCATTTATGTGACCTTCAAACAGTTTTCATTCTAATAATCTTGATTTTTTTATTATTATTTTCATTTACATTAATCTATTTGGAATGCATTGTTGCTTTTATTTAAATCAACATTGCATTCAAGACATACACTCAGTTCATGTATTCCCTTGAATCAAAAACCTGCTTTTTGAGCAACAGGAACGCATGACAGTGGTCATCAGTTTTACCGTATTAAAAATTACTACTGTAAGATCAATTACATGTTAACCTTACACACGCTCAGTTGCTGTGAGTGGTTACCAGGGCATTATTATGTCATTGCTAAGGTGTTCCAAATGGTTGTCAGTGCAGTTGCTAGGGGGTTTTTGGTGGTTGCTAGGTGTTGTTCACTGGCTCAAGTGAAAAATCCCATCACCATTCACTGGTCCCACGATTTGCCACGAATCCCTCCTTCAATATATTTACATCCATCTATTTCTATTTGAATTTTCCATAAAAAACGCTGGATGGAAATGCCAAGATGTGCATAAATTCAAAAAATGCGCATTAAAAACCTATGTGTTCAACTGAGGTGGATACTTTTTTTATCCGATAAGAAGGCATTTACGGTAACACTTTACTTGAAGGGGTGTGCATAAGACTGACATGACACCTTCATAACCATGACATGACACGTCTTGAATATGAAGTAGGTAATGACATTTCACTCAATAATGACATTTTGACTGCAAATATGACATTGTTTCAGATGTCTTTGTTATGACATCTTGACATAAACCAATACATCATAACCTGTCAGTGTCTTTGTCATGACAACTTGACA
>JAOTRC010000008.1:25813453-25829083 GCA_027497675.1 Cyprinella lutrensis | reverse complement strand
TTGAAAAATAAAATTCCCTTCAAGGTTGTTTCTGTCTGTCTGGTCAAGAGGCTGGACACTCAGGTACCTTCGCACACTAAGTAAAAGGCTGTAAAATTTGTACCACATTGACAGGAGTTTTACAATGTAATAAAGGAAAGATTTTAATTTTGTCATAATTTGTATCATTAAAATAGAAAGAGTTAAAAAAAGAACACATTTATCAAAATATGCCATAACGCTCAACAAATTATTTTAAAACTAAATAAATCCATGTACACGACATAGAGAGAAAGAGATATTAAAATAAATACAACACGTGGTTGCCATGGAAACACTGACGCACCTTGTGATCTCCGTAGCTCTCACACTTGTCGTATTAATGACTTTTACGTCAAAACGGAGGTGATGCGCTTCTCACGGTGGTGATTATTATTAGTCCACGAAGAGTCAAAAAGCCGCCACAGCTCCGAACTGAATTAGTAAACATCTAAGCTTGCCGTCGACAGCGCGTGCACAAATGGCACACTTTTGCGCGGCGCGAGCGGAGCAAACCAAACGTTTTCAGTTCATTACTATGAGTGCTCACACAAGCTCAAGTTCCTTAGGAATGAAGTGAAAACACTCGCTAGGTTCGCGCGGCGCCAGTGTGTGCTCACTGCCTGAAAAGCGAGGTTCACAACTTCACAGTAGGCTATTCAGTAAACGCTCCTGCTGTTTAAAACGTGTATCGCGATTCGTTTAACATCTCAACCGACTTGAATCGTCACACATTTTTATCGATTTTCAACCGGTTGCGAGTGAATCATTAACGTTATATCCCTAGAAAAAATACTTTCAAAATTTAAGACTTTATAAAGCTGTGATAAGACTTTTTAATACTTTTTAAGGGTCTTAATTTTCCCAAAATTGATTTATCACCTTTTAATACTTTTCAAGACCCCGCGGATACCCTGGTTTTTGACCATGATTTATTAGCCAAAACTATATGATTTAACACCTAGCTCACACTTCTTTATATAATGGAATATTATATGGTCACATGTTATAATGGATACGAAAATGACTCGAGGGGATAGTATTTTATAGTATGGTTCCTGGGCTCATACTAATAAGTCTTTTTTGGATGGGTTATTATTCTGTTTGATGTAGAAGGTGTGTGCGTTTATGCATGTATGTGTGCATATTTTTGGGCTATGTTTATTGTGAAAACACTACACAATAATAAATGAAATGAAAATGTACATAGAAATAAATGAAAATGTACATAGATGCCTTTATTTTTTAGAAAGGGAGTCTTACAATTATCACATTTGGGAGTTCATGATAGGAAACTTTTTGGAAAATTCCTGCTTTAGAGATTTCTAAAAGGATCATACATTATGTATCCTGTCCTAAACAACGTGATATAACACTAATTCACTCACCATCTATCAGAGTTCGAACTGGAAGGGAAGTGCTCATAACAAAGTGAAAGTCAGGAGAAGCAGTTCTCACTGGGTGGCTGTGACCAGGAGAACTGGCTGGTGTAACAAACTCCTGAAGGATTTGTAGGTTTGATATTGCTCGTTCAATATGCGTCACCAATACTCTTAGACCTGCAGTACAGCAAGGTGAGATTAAAATTATTTAAATTTTTTAATTTGTAGATTTTAAAATTAAACTGAAGATCAAAACGAAGAAGACATGACAGATTGCTGACCTTTTTTTGCTCCATGATTTAATTTATCAAGTAACTCTGGATCATCAGCAGAAACTATAAGTCCATATTTATCCTCCTTATAACCTTTTTCTTCACCTATTGCATAACGACCTAAAAAGAAATTTCACTATAACTAAAAGATATTTCTAAGTAGCAAGACATATATATAAAAAAGACAGATTTTCATACTGACCAGGAGGAGACCACGTCTGAGGTTCCTCATCTTTATGATGATCTGCAAGTAGGGGGCAGTGCTGAGCCCAAGCAACTTTGTTCCCCCAGTGAAGAACACTTCGGACCAGATCAGAGGAATCTCCATGGATGTGATGCAGATCTAGTCCAAGTATTCGATTTAAACTAATCTGAAATGTCTTACTGATGGGAATGGCCACATAGTGTTCACAAGTTGTGATTGGGGCATCAGTGAAAAGTGCTGCATTTGGGTATTCCGGTTTCATTTGAATTTCACCAGTCAGACAAAGTTTGTGCCACTTCTGGAGCAGCTCTTTTCGAACATCAGGCCCGAACAGACCCAAGTAAGTAACAGCAGCTGCCAAAATCAAGGCGTCACCTGCAATGCACTGTTTAGCCAACTCTGCTTCCTGTAATGCACCAAAACATTGAGTCAAATAATGTCTAGTTTCATTTGGTCAATATGCACATTGCTTGAAAAATTCAAATACCCATCGACAACTTTAGCTACCTTTCCTTCTGATGTCCAATATTTAATGTGATTTTCAATCATTTTGAGAGCAGCACACGACTCTCTCTCTTGAGCCTCTGCGGTACTAAGCTGGACCTTCAGCAACTCCATGTCTCGTCTGTTGAGCTCCTGTTGTCTCACCAATTCAACTAGTCTTTCCCGCTCTGACTCCTCCTGCAGCCTCGTAACTCTCAAACGCGCTAGACTCTCAGCTATTAGCTCATCTAAATTGCACTTTTTAGCCTTTTGAGGTGCCATGTGGCGCTGTACGCAAGCATACTTGTATACTGCTGTCACCCAGCGACACAAAGATTCACAAGCTCGGCTCACATCTCGCACAGAGCTTGGCTGAAAGGCTGGTGCCTGTGTTATATGACCCAACTTTAGAATCATTTCATCTGTTAATTTAGAGCAGTCGAAAAATTCCAGATCCTGTTGGAAGCACAAGAGGGAAATGATAGAAATCTCAAAACAAGTGTTGCTTCAAAGGGTTCAGTAAGAGATAATTTTTTACCTGAAAGAAACTGGATTGCACCAAAAGTTGTCTGCTACTGTCCCAGCCACATGGACGGTTGAATAACATGCATATAATGTCCATGACCATGACGACTCCATCAGGCGGCATCCTGTAGTGCCGCATCTCATCCAAGTCAGACTGGCTCAAAGACTGCAGTGCATCCACAGCCGCTCTGTACAGTGGACTCACCTGCGCACAACCAGCAACAGTGAAAAACCCATTTCAGTGTGTCCATTGTGTGATCATAATAATCAAACCAGACCTGTTTAAAGGCATCTTGAACTTGTTGCTGAACTCGATGTGACTCATTCTCTAGATTGGAAAGCAACTCTTCTTCCCGCAAACTTTGGTGATGGGTTTGTTTCCAGATTTTTTGTGACGCATCCACCGATCTCTCCAGCTGGTCTAGACACTGCAATGATACATGAATACATAGTTTAAAATAGTGGAAAAAAGGACATTGGGATTATTTTTGATCTGAGCTTTTGAGCTCCAACCACTGCTCCATTTTCTTCGAGAGCCTGAACAAAGTAAATCACTTTTTGAACATCATTTACAATTATATCCTACTGCTTCTCCATTCAACCATTGCTGCTGAATATACTATACCTTCTGTTTTGCGTCACATTTGGCCTTAAAGCTCAGCACATCCTGAGTGTCCCTTGCAGCTGTGTCGGTCATGACCTTCACTTCTGCTAGCACTTTTGCCAACCTAATAAGTGAATAAAAAAACAAGAAACAAACACAATATTTTTTTTTTTCAACATGTCATACATGTATATAATGTTAAAAAGTTGTATAATGGTTTAAAAGAAGTCGCTTATGGTCAAGGCTGCATTTATTTAATAAAAAATAGTAATAGTGTTATTTTTACTGTGGTTACTCTGGTGATTATTCTTATCTTACCATTAACACAGTTATACAGTTGAGCTAATATTTTGGTGGAAACCATTATATATATATTTTTTTCCAGGATTAATTTATAAATAGAACAGCATTTATGTGACATATTATAAATGTATTTACTGTCAAATTTGATCAAATTAACGCAGCCTTGCTGAAGAAAAATGAAACTGACCCCAAACTTTTGAACGGTAGTGTATGTGTTTAGAAACAATAGCTGCATTAGCAGTCCTCTCACCGGTTGTACTGAGCTCCGCTTTGCTCAAAGAGGTGCCGGCGGAGGAAGAAGAAGCGATCCATCAGCTCTATGTAGGACCGAGGGCCAAACGGTTGAAAATGAAGCAGTGTGACAGCATATTCTGTAGCCGATAGATGTATTCCTGCCATTGCCTTAGAAATACTATAAGCTAAGCTATCCTTGACAACTAGAAATGCAATAAAAAAACACAAACCACAAACTCTTTAAAAAAACCCCCCACAAAATTATCATTTTTTTAGAAATGTGATAATATTCAATAGATCCACCTGTACTTTCTCTCTCTGGTATCTGCTCACTGGCTTTTAAATGATACAAGGCACTTTCTGCGAAAGACTTCAAGGTCCAAGGTTGATACACTTCTACACAACAGCAGAGACTCACAGCCTTGGTGACATGCATCTCCAAATCTGAAGATTTCCCGGTTTCATGATTGTCCTTGAGGAGAGGATAAAGAAGGAATACGTGCGTATTTCTTTGGATGTTTTTAAAATACCTGCAAAAAAAGAATTTCACATATTAAGTATTCATCTTTCAGTATCTTCATGAATTTTAATGTTGGCACATCTTTACTTTCAATGTCTTGATCTGCTTCAAAATAACAAGGAATCCAAGTATAAAAATGCAAAAATATTTCAATAATGAGATACAAAATGATGAACAAACAAATAAGCATAGTTAAAGAATAAACTGAAATGATATCAGTAACTCAAATAAATGATTTGCAATGATACTTATACCCTACATTTCAAGAGCTTGGTCATCCCTCAAATGACTCCATGTTTGCATCCTTAGCTTCACATTCTTCAGTTCTTCATCTGAAAACAGTCCAGGCAAGATTCCATTCGCCATCATTACCAGCAGTTCATCCTTAACAGCCTGGCTGGTGTTCTCATGAACCAGTAAAACCAAATGTCCGGCATCCACTCCAGTTCCGCTCCAAACCTCTTTCATCATTTCCCACAACTTGGTCTCATTTCCAGGATGAACCTCAATTAGTTGGTATCCTGTCAGAGCAGCTGCTAGACGAACAGTGGTCTTTCTGCCTGCTTTCTTTGTTGCTCCAAACAGAGCTCCGTGTCCACCAGGAATAAGAAAAGCTCGGATGATATGCACAAGCTGATGTATGTTCTGGTGATGCACAGCCCATTTAGGACTGTAATAAGTGTCTGATTTTTCCATTTTATTTTCCTCTCTGCTTTCAATAGTATGAACCAGTTGGTCCATCAACATATCTACATCTCTTTCCAGATACACACAGTTGCGTTTAAAATGATGATGCCGAAGAATGTTGTTCAATGGCTCACAAAGTTCTGGACTGAAGATCACATTCTGGATGGAAGAAGCTGTTTCATGTAGAAGCTGCAGAAACTCTTCACGCGCAGCTGGCTTTTGGTTTTCACCAGATTCAGAATGAGAAGAAAACATCATTTGAAATGAACAACTTGAGGATTCAGTTGCAGATGTTCCTGGTTCTCTCTCAATATGTCCATCTTCACTGAATGAGGATCCATCCTCACCAATTCCTGGGCTATACAAGCTGGAGTTGCTCTCTACAACATAGCTCTTTTCACTCTCTGTCTGAACTTCAGTCATTCCAAGCAAAGGAATCACATTCTCTTCCAACTGGGAAGGGGTTGAATCCCATTGCTGGTTTCCACTATGTTTGTTTGACACAGATGATTGATCTGTAGGGCTTGATGTATCTGCTGAAGGTGTTTGGGAATCAGCTGAAAATCTAGTGCCAAAATTCTTCTCAGAAACTTCAGCTAAAATTGAGATAAATTTTCGGCATGCCTCCTCTGAAGCTAGGCGATCACCAAAAGTGCGCAAACACTCATGCATCCACAGACGGGCAATGTGGAGATCAAGAGCTACATGACCAACAACTGACTTCTCGGCTGAAGAGAAACTCCTAAAACCCACACTACTCTGAAGAGCCTGCTGGACACCAAGCCTTGGCCTCCAGAGGTACATCCCTTGAAACACTTTATGAATATCATGCAAAGAAAAGATGAAGTTTGGACTATGTAAACATGTACGCACGGAAAAATACATGTCAAGAGTTGAGGTTATGATGTCGTTTGCTATATCTGCAACCCTCTGCGTGGGTTGTATTTCTTTCAGCCATGTTTGCAATTTCGAGGAATGAATAGAAAACAGGATTTCAGAAGTCATGCTTGGGAGAGACAACGTGGTGAAGAGTCGAGAGAGCCGTGGAGACATCCGACCGTTCTTGCCTGCATTAGGAGCAATGCAAGTGCCTAGAAAATGAATTGCTCTTGATTGAATCAGCTTGAAGTGAGTGTCATCGGATATCAACACTTCACCTCTAGAAATACATTGACGCAATGTCTCTAGAGTCATTGATGTCTTTCCATAAGCATCTGCAAAAAAGAAACACAAGCTTAAGTGCATAAATGTTTCACTTCTGTTAAAGTTTTTTTTTGGTCAATGAAGTAAGTAAATGTGCATCTTGATGATAAATTGATGCTGTCTGAAATCAGATGAGAAGTACTACTAATTATGTTTTTCAAGAAGAAAAATCTTTGATTACCATATTGTACTCATTTATAATGTTAGATCATGAGATCAAGTAAATAAATAGAAAATAATGAAAGATATATATGGATGACTGAGATTTTGGTTTATTAAAGCAGCTGACTCAATGTAACTTTTTATAGACTCACCAAATGGTGCTTCATTTAGGTCATCAATGAACAGAAGAAGGTCTCGCTGCTTTAAGACCTTCGAGTTGTTTATTTGAGTATCCTGGTATATACATTTCTTGAGTGCCTTGCACAAGTCAGAACGGTGAAGGCTTGGACTGGCTTGTAATTGCATGTGTGGTCTTGCTCGTGATATTAAAGACTTGCACAGCATTGTTTTGCCAGAGCCAGACTCTCCCACAAGAAGTGCTGGCTGTTGAGCATCCAGAAGCATGTCCAGTAGATATGCATGTATTTCATACTACATCAAGGGCAAGAGGTACAGATACAATTTATTCACCTGCTGAATGAGGAAACATATAATTTTGATGCTAATATGTACTCTATGGGAGAAAATGCAAACCTGAGGCACAGACGTGAAGAAGAGCTGTGGACTCTTACGCCTACTGTAGTTGATGAAATTGGTCGTGTCTCTCATTTCACTGAATTCAAAGAAATGCTCAAATACTGTGCCGTCTGGTGGAGTCTCAACTTCACAATGGCTCTTATGTAGGGCCTCCCGTGCAAAAAGATCAAAATGTGGCCAGTGTCTAAAATGAGAACAGGAATATTCTTTTATATTCACTATAACAAAACAAGGATTATTGGAATATGGAGCAGGAACATATACTATTTCAGTCTTTCACTTCAAAATGTCTCCTTTAAAGGAGAACTCTGGTGAAAAGTGAACCTTTGGTCTAATAAAACATCGGTACCTTGTCAACAGTTCTCTGAGATTTGTTTTCATGATAATCGAAAGTAAAGAGTTTTATCTCTAAAAACTGTTTAGCGAATAATGCTAGTACTGGGGGCATTTACTAAGTAAAAAGAAATCAATGTTTATACCACTAACAAGGCTCAAAATAGCCCCACACTTACACAGTAACATAATGAGGGTCCATACATGCAAAATGAAGCATTGAGAACTTTGCAAGTGTACAGACCGTTTAATAAGAAGATACTTTATAAAGACAGTTCACGTCGTGTATATAGGCGGCGCCATCTTTGGAAAACAGTCACGACAAGTCAAACCACGAACGACATGCTAAGTGATCTGAACTGTAATGAATTTCAGCAAACTTCTAAACTGTATGAACGTGGTGTTGTGGACATGTGGTGTCCATGAAGGGACATGTGGTGTCCATGAAGATGTGAAAAATAGGCATAAATCTACCTTACACATTTACCAAAATTATTATACGCCTGTTTAACCGAAGCTTATTTGGATGGGTTTCTCCCATCCCCATACAATGTCACTTCTCTTGTCTTTTACGGCCCTGACGAGAACGTCGGTCTCCTCGGCTGTGAACCGCTCCTGGTGTGTGCCTGGCAAATCTACCATTATAATAGCAATCCGCCATGGAACAAGCGTGCCTGCTTTTAAAGGGAATGTGAGATGACGCTCTGATTGGTTTATTTCACATTATGCCCAAACCACACTAACGAGTAATGTAGCTACATCAGACCAACCCATTTTAGATTTGCGTCCGAGATCCGCCCACAAAGTTACTTGCGTTTCACATTTGATACTTGAGTTTCAGATTGTTAAAATAGGGTCCAATGTGTTACTTGACTTTTCTTTGTAATTATTTGTGAAATTAAATCCTACACCTTTTCAGTGTATATCATAACTAGAATTTAGTATCTTCACTCATGAATTACATGTATACCTAGGGTTCAAATGTCCTCCAAATCCCCAAATGTAAGCTACAATGAAGAGGTTTCTTGCTTGCAAACCCCATTGAGTTGAGGGAGCCATGGCATCACTGCACGTTGGCTGGACAACTAGAGAACAGAGAATGTGAATGGTATTTATATGCATTGTCAACAAAAAATATTTATACATATGTGATGATCAGTGTCTTAATCAAGTAAACATTTCAATAGGTCAAACCTATTCTCTGAACCTAGAAGGCTGTTCCTTCAACTTTATAGACACTATAGGGAATTGTCTCTTAAAAAACACTTTTCTTACTCTCACTAGTTAAATTAATTTGATGTTGACAATTTAAAAGTAATAAAATAAAAAAAAGTTTCCAAATATGTTTTAATGTGATCTTTCTATAACAAAAATACGGTTAAAATCTGTTCGTTTTATTAAAAATCAACCCCCAGCTAAGTGTCCAAAGCTGAAGAATCAGCCATAATGCATAGATTTGTACAACTAATGAGATGAAATTGTGTGTGAAATTCTACCTGTTGTTTCCGTTTTCCTTGATGTGTATTTCAAGTCTTCTGATTGTCCAGAATGCTCCAAAAGTACACGAAGAATCTTAATAAAGGACATAATTTCCTGTAAACCATCAGTAATCCTAGATGAATGTCTGCCTTCATATCCATTACTGGCCAGCGCTGGAGAAAGTGCTTTGTTTTTGAGAAACGCTAGTGTGTCAGAGAAAAGGTCTTCAGCAAGGTGACTCCACATTTCCAGAGTAATCTGGTCCATATTAAATTCACTAGAGAGCACATCCATCTCACACTTCCATACAGATCTCCACAGGTTCTCTCCAGAAACATATACCAGACTACAGTGTGTCACAACAGAGGGGGTTGAATCACCAAGGTTTGTGACCTCAGCTAGTATTTTCAGTTTTGATGGCTCAATTTTCTCTCCTGATGAAAGGTAAAAATAAGGATGTTCAAGATCGCAAAGAGTAGTCAAAGAGTCCAACCAAGCAGGTCTGCCAAATGGATCACCATCCAACACAATCCATTTCAATCGCTGTGTTTGCGATGTTTTCTTTCTTTTAAAAGGGTCGATAGGCAATGGCTGCTCAGAGTGTCTTAATGCTTTAGTGAAAGCTCCATCATACCAGGAGTTGTCCATGCCAAAATAACCACCAAAAAACTGTTTGTGGGACAAGGTATTGGGGAATAGGACCTCAGTGCTCACAGAGGTCCAACATGACATAGGATCACCAGTAGATTCAACCTCTAGATCCCTGGAAAGTTTTTGAAGTGCACTTACAAGGGCTTGATACAAAGTTGTTTTGCCACTACCTGCTGGTCCAACAAGCACTACAACATTGGAGAGCTTCAGAGCTTGATGCAGGATAAATACATTGTGAAGCATTTGTGTGTCTGCATAAAATCCGTGTTTATGCAACTCCTCTTTCACTGCATTTCTAAGCACACTTTGTTCCCCTGCATCAATGAACTGTTGTAGACTTGGAATGGACCTCACTTTTGGAAAGATTGCCTCAAAGAGGGTATAAAACTGTGATGCTCTCTTTGGATCTGACACAGTATACTGCATGACTGACAGAACTCCTTTGATTGCTGCTTGCTCCTCTAAATTCATATGCACTGTTTCGAGATTTGTATTTGTAGATCTGGTTTCATTTTGACCAAAAAAATTACCTTTAGCACTTTCTTTCAAATGATGAGAGAGATGGAAATGTGCTCCTGAGGCAACAATCACTTTTTTGAGAAGGACAAGCCAAGAGGTCTGATTTCCACTGACAAAATCAGGGAGGCAAAGAGAATCCCTAGCCAGGCTAAAGAGAGAGTCCAGTCGGCGACTTATGGAAGCTGCTTCAGAGAATCCGAATGACATCAACATCACCTCTGCAATGATTCTGTAGTGTGGCTGCATCAATGCAACAGGCCTCATTGCTGCTCTCAAATTTTCTGGTATCTCAGTTGAGTAGCCATTCGCTGAGATTGCGATACATCCATAAGTTAGCTTGGGCCAAATCCTTTTTCCAGCAATGTGACATTCCACCTCACTCACTGTATTGTTGAACTTTTTGATTGATTCACTGCTACACTTTCCAACAGTGGAGGACAACTCATGTCCTTTCTCTTGTGCTTGTCTTTGAACTGCTGATAAATGTTGATGAATTTCGGTCAAATATTGTCCCAGTTCAGACAATGTCCCTTGTCCCAACATATCCACAGAATCAAGGATGAGCCAAGCCCCAGTTTGAAAAGCACCTAGAAGCATTTGGAAAACAATTGAGGAACCAGTGCTTGAACAACACTTCAAGATGACCACTTGTCGTCCCAAAGCATAACCCAATTGCTCAGCAGCATGCTGTTTGCCTGACATGTGGGGTCCACTAATGAAAGCACACTTGAAGCTTGATAGGGCAAGAATAATGCTCATATAAGCTTGCTCAGTTGAAGGGGTAGTCACCATCGTCCAGTTCTCGGGTCCAATGTATTCATGGCCATATGGAAATTGGGTACTCAGAATATCAACACAGACAGACTGATCCTCCTGAGATGGAGGTAAATCAGAAGTCGTTGCATTAGGATTTGGGATGATGTAATATTTCATAAGCTTGTGCCATTCAAAAGAGGACTCCAAATCTCCTTTTACTTCAACAAGCCTATCGGTTTGGCCAGAGTGCTTCATGGTTAGCACAACCAAGACACGCAAAGCTGTCAAAGCACGTATGGATAGTTTCTCATTTGAATTTGCAGCTTGTTCTTTAATAAGCTGGCACAAATACTGCAGTTTTGCTGTATTTTGAGACTTGATTCTCATCCACATGCCAGAAGTAGTACAATGTGATGACTTCTGGACCATACTACACCACAAAACCTCCTCTGCCACCAAAACGCATTGCAAAGGAAACTGAGATATTAGATTCAAAAGTGAAGGAGGATCATGGGCTACTTCTGAACTGTTCCCCTTGCTATTCCCAATCAGGTCTGGGGTGCCAGGAAGTTTTTCAGGCTTTGAATTTTGCTGGACAGTTAAGCATTTCAGAAGTGTCTTTCTCACTGCTTGATTTAATTTTTGCTCAAAGAGACTAAGCCAAGCCACAGGACTGAGGTTTGACTCAAGAGGACAGACGAAGGGAATGTGTTCACCAAATTCTCCATATACACCATGAACCCACATTCGTTCATTACTTAGAACTGACAAATAATTGTCTCTGCAAACATCACCTTCAACTTGAACCTCAAGCTGCATCACTCCCTTGAAGCATTTCTGCACCAGAGGTAGAAGGGAGGAAGGTGCTGGGAGCTGTAAAGAGAGAAGTTTCATCACTTCTCCATCACTGAGATAGTAGAGTCTAGGGAACTGGCTTCGTGGTGACTCTAAGATGTAGAGTAAGTGACTGGAAATCTCCTCCATTGTTGTGAGTCCATTCATAAAGGCAGCATATAGACTCTGTCCTTGTAAATGGCCACTGGCCTTTGTTGTTTCACTCATTCGAACAAAACTGGACACATGTGGGTCATTAACTGTAATCTCAATGATTTCACGAAATACCTTATCCACCGGGTGAAACTTCTCGTGCTACAATAGAAGAAAGTTTGATTAGATTTAAAACTGTTTCACTTAAACTGCATTAAACAAACTAAGCATTACATCAAAAACATACCAACTCAGAGTTTTGGGAGTGCATTTCATTGAATGTTCTACTTAAAAAGATCCATTTCTGCTGAAATTGTTCGAATATATCAAGCAATTCATCTGTAGTTAAAGGCAATAAGAGAAAACAAGAAATGAAACATTTCTTCACACCCTCGACTGCAATTGTTAACCCCTATGTTGATCTTACGAACATACCTAGCTTTTGTAAAAGCAGCAGCCAGTGTTCAACCTCTTTCTGAAACTCAGCAACATGTGGTGAACGCAGCATATCAGAAAAGGTCAGAACACTTTCCTTAGTCTGAGCCAAAAGTGTCTCTAAACCTAAACAGAAAAGTGAGGAAAAAGATACTTCTTTAAGTATCTTTTTAAAGGTACATCTGTATTAATAGTTGAGATTAGCTGTTTATATGGGAGTCTATAGCTTACCAATAATAGTGAAGGTTCCACCATCACTAATGTGATGCTTTAGTGAATTTTGAGGTTTTTCCTTTACATCATCTAGTGGAGGACTTTGCTGTTGCTGGACAGTAATGATGAACCTGGTATGATGGAATTCTGCCACTTCCCATTGTCTCTGAAGTGTTTTGAATGTCTGTTCCAGGTCTGCCTCAGCTTTGGCATCTAGATAGATCTGGAACCAAATGCATATTCACAGCCCATAGCTTATAATGATCGAAAAGCAGTTAATGTTAAAGGGATACTCCACTTTTTTTTGGAAATAGGCTCATTTTACCACTCCTCCAGAGTTAAACAGTTGGGTTTTACCGTTTTCGAATGTATTCAGACGATTTTTTTATATTTAGAAGAATATCAGTAACCAGACAGTTTCTGGTCTCATTGACTTAAATAGCATATTTTTTTCCTACTATGGAAGTCAATGAGACCAGAAACTGTCTGGTTACTGATATTCTTAAAATATCAGAAAATCGGCTGAATGGATTTGAAAACGGTAAAACCCAACTGTTTAACTCTGGGGAAGTGGTAAAATTAGTCTATTTCGAAAAAAGTGGAGTATCCCTTTAAAGGGACTTTGGTTTTACTGAGTCTCATAGGCTGTTGGCCCACAGGTTCATAAAAACCATCTTGTTCCTTAAACTGGCTCTAAACCCTGAAGTAATGCGAAGCAGCTACACACACAGCGAACTGCTCCAGGACCTTTAGTATTGTAGTTTGCCTGCAGCACATCTGATTATAATAACCTGTCAGAATAACAAACCAGCAATAAAACATTTTTTCATATGGATCAAGAACAAGAAATGAAACGCTGTCAAGACGTTCAATAATCAGGAGAGAAATATTGTGCAGTAACAAATGAAATATTGTGCAGTAATAAATGTATCTAATTATAATGGTAATGGAGCTTTTAAAAGAAAAAAAAACTTCTTTTTAAATGGAGTAAAAAAAAAAAGTTTTTTTTTATAATGGAGTCATTGACAGTGACTCCAATGTTTATTCACAGCCCGGTTCTGGATTCCAACATCAACATGATTCTTGCAGCAATGCTGTGCATCACACTCGATTTAAATATTTAAAAAAGGACTGATCGCTATTGATCGCAGTGATGGTCTGCCTGCTGGAGCGGTTCAGGCGGAGCTCGGGGATTTGTGGGTAGGAGGTTTTACCCAAGAGTTCAAGTGATTGATGAAGTCGAGTGAAAAAGCATCACTAATGGTCCAGATTATTTTGAGTGGAAGGTTGTTGGATGCCCAATGTGTGTTTCCAGCTGACACACACTCTATCATTTAAAAATACTGCTGGATTTAAATGGTAAAACCACTCTTTAATAAAAACCTAATTCAGAGATGGAAAAAGATACATGCTTATGCTAAAAACATGAAAGATGGCTCATTTAATGATTATAATTTTCCCTAAGATATCTGATGTGTAGATAACTGCATGCTTGCAGTGTAGACAGCATTGTTGACTATAATAGGTGTGTATTGACAATGTTAAAACTCTCTAAACACAACTAGTCTTGGGATTTTACTCTTGCAACCACATGCAAAAAGCCTTAAGAACACCTTAGCAACCACACAGCAACACTCTACATAACACTCAAAAAATGCTGGGTTGTTTTAACCCAATTTTAGGTCAAATATGGACAAACACAAACTATGGGTTAAAAATGTAATTTAAAATTTAACCCAATAGCTGGGTTTGTCCATATTTGACCCAAAACTGGGTTAAGACAACCAAGCATTTTTTTTTGGAGTGTATGGTATTGTTGTGTGGTTGCTAAGGTGTTCATAAGGCTTTTTGCATGTGGTTGCTAGGGTGCTTTGTCAAGAGTCAAATCCCAAGACTAGTTGTGTTTAGTACTAGATGATGATGTGAACTTCTAAATACCATGTGATAAATCAAAACCATATTGAAGGCCAACTAAACTTGCACGAGTTACAATTTATGAGTCTGACATTCAGTTCAATGTTGGCAATAATTACAGATTTAAAAAAAAAAGACAAGGTGGAAATTGGAAAATTCTACATTGCCATCAAGTAAACGTATAATGTTTTCCAAATCAAGATTTATTTGATTTATAATCTGAATGGCTGAATGATTTATTCCTATCGTGCAAGAATAAATGCAAGAAAAAGCTCTAAAATTAAAACCAAATAATGATAAAGAGCCAAAGATCCCAAAACAAGCTCCAATGTCCAGTCAGGAAATTAAAGTCATTCAACAAAATTCTCAAGTCACATTTGAGAGTGAACCTGAAGACGGACAGAAAGCAGATCGAGGCATCGGGAGATAAATATGCACCATTCCTTGTGGAAAAAAAAATACTTCCTTAAAACTGCATACATTTCCTTTTCCACTCTTTATTTCGCCATTACTTTGCACATGAGGATCGTGTCGTTTAGAGCCACACACACACTGTTTTGCTTTAAACTGCACCAAATATCCTCCTCTTAACCAATGGCTGAAAGTGTGGTTGGTTAGTTTTGGCTGTGGTTAGATGAACCCCAGAAGGAGGATGCTGTAACTGCATAATTATGTGGGAGAAAAGACTATCTATTCCAAAGTAACCCTGTATTTACAACAAAATGTTTTATATACAATATATAAAAAACAGCCAATATTTCATTGTATTATGACGGATGTGTTCTGGAGGTTCTTCTCTTTGACGTTACAGATCAGGAGTGTGACTGTGCTTTCATCAGCCAATAAGTGTTTTAATAATGTCACTTTCTTGATCCTAAGTCTTCAGAGTAATTAGTCACATGTTGAATGAACAAATTAAGACCAATTAAGATTTACTTAATCAGTTTTCTATTTATCCTTGCATGGCAAACAAGCAGAGACGGTCCAAAAAGGCACTTAGGATAGGATTCACGATAGAGGCGGGTGGAGTTATGAGGTTTGACCAACAGTTTGAGGATCACATGGAGTTATGAGGTTTAGTCACAAGCTCTTTTTAAACGAGTAGTTCACTTTAAAAAAAAAAAAAAAAACGTTTGCTGATAATTTACTCACCCCCATGTCATCCAAGATGTCCATGTCTTTCTTTCTTCAGTCGAAAAGAAATTAAG